>JZLH01S0376728.1:38039-48119 GCA_001188425.1 Eucidaris tribuloides
GAAGGACATAATACTGATTAAATTGGATTCTTCGGTCTAATACAAAAAATTTTTTTTGGTTCCGCTAGGAATTACAAATATTGGCTCGGAACTTTGTCTCTCCAATATTTGCCAATTCCTAGGCTTGACCAAATAATGTTGTTTTAGGACTCAGCTGAATCCAGTTTTTATATCAATATTGATTCAGATGGTGTTCAATATATAGGACAGTTGGACCCCCCCAAATCAGGGGGGGGGGGGGGGGGGGGGGGGGAAACCACTATTTACAATTAAATTTCAATTAGTTGACAACATAGATAATAAGTGTGGTAAATACAATTCATGTTTTTTATAGTCACAAATTGCATCAGATTGGCTAAGGTGCCTTAAAATATCAAATTTCACTGATATAAAGCACAAATATTTGTGCAAGTGTATTAATGATAATAATTTTTCCATCTTATTATAAGTGCATAATACGATGAATTCAGTCTCTATGCACTGGTATTAATTACCCTGGTCACAGGGATACAGTTATGACCTGCTTAAAGGCAAATGCCACCATTTCACTCCCTGGGGAGTTTTCCCAGCTGGAGCTGCAAGGAGGCACCGTCAAGCCAGACAAACTTAGTCGATTTCTCACCTACCAGTACTAGGCCTTGTTATTGATATTCTCTATCGATGTTACTATCGATAACCGGCTGAATTAGGGACTTAGCGATATATCGGATAGTGAAATCTGTGTTTAACGATATTAGCCGACAGACAATCTATGTGTACTTTGTGAATCTTGTTGTTCAAATCAAAGACTTTTTTTTTGGGGGGGGATTTCCATCAGGGACAAGGGAGAGTATTATGTAACTACATGTAGATTGTTATGTTCTCATCAAATATTAAAAAAGAACTTCAAATCACATCAAAAATTCGAAATAATGAGTAGACCAAATGCAGGCTGTCTTCTGAGTAGGACGAGACAAAAGTACTGCCGCACTATTTTTTTTTTTTTTTTTTTAAAAAAAACATGTACACACAAGACAACTGAAATAAACGCTACATGCATGTACATTCGACTCTAAAAAAACTGTCTTGCTTACACTGAAATATTGTCTGATACTTTTCAGCGTGAATATTTCCGGAAATATTTCTTCCTTCCTCACACGTCTTCCAATTAAACCAGGCGACTGACTTGTTTTGCCAGCAAAAAATATCCAAAAGCCAAGATTATCAAATATACAATTATTGCTCGCGCGAGACATCAGACCACTTACACGATGTTCATTCACTGTCCCCGCCCCGTATCTAAACCATTGTGATGAATCACGCAAGCTGCTTCAAGCTGAGTGGGCGCCGAACACATGATGATCGCTGTAAGCACACACAGCTTGCAAAATGGTGGGCAATTTGTGGAATCGTTGTTGTTGGTCAATGATGTTAAGGCGCGCCGCTTCATGGTGCACTGTAGAGAATTGTATCTCTACCGTGCACCATTGACTACAATACGTGTATTATTTGATGGTTTAGTTAATTCAGCCTTTTTTTTCGGGCAAATAATTAATTATCGATAATATCGATATCGGTAAGGATTCTTACCGATATATCGTTAAAGAATATTCTTCAACGATAACAGGACCTACAAGTACCCATTTTACACTCCTGGGGGAGAGATAATAATTTCATTTTTTAAATCATAGGATAGAAAGCGAAAATTCACGCGCTTTCATGTTAAATAAATTTTTTTTTTTGATTTTGTGATTTTTTTTGCTTGAAAAAAAAGTTACGAGCCTTGATACAAAGGCTAAAGCAAAGCTTCTTCCTGTGCAAAATTGCTAAAATAGAGCTTTCCATAGATATCAATAAAAATCAATTGTAAAATACTGAAACCCCAAATTTCTCCTAACTTCAGATATTCTTACCAAAACTGTAGATTTCAGATTAAATATATAATACCACAAAACCATGACCAATAAAACCATTTCATGTGTTAATGATTTTGTTTATCAATTACCTTTACATTCATCTTGTTCAGCTTTCCCGCTAGCGTTGCGGGAGGATTAGGGACCAGGAGGTGTGCCCATTAGGTACCATAAGTACTCTGGGGTACCTGGCATTGTATAGCGCCATTTGTTGTCCATGAGGTAATTTTATTCAGTATGATCGCTGAGGCTGCCGCCAGTTGGCCACACAGGAGAATAAAAACTTGGACAAAAAAGTATAGTAAAATGAATGTTGAAAAGACAGCATTAGTGTTGTATAAGATTCATTAAAGGGAAACATTTTGCACAACCAAAGAGTATTTTAAAACATTGAGAAGCAACCAACTGCAAAACTTTTACAGAGTTTGTAACCCACAGGACACTGCTAAAAAAAATAGATAATTTTAACAAATTTGCAATTTCATTTCGTAACCCCAGGGTATGGCCTTTCTTAACAATTTTGTAGGTTTGGTGCTGTCTTAATTAGTGTGACAAGTAACTATACCAAGACTTGTGTGAAAAAAAATTTGTCGAATTGAATTGGCCTGCAAATATTTGTTTTTGCTGGCCAGAACTATAATCTTTTGACTCGCTATCTTTTAATATTCATTGTGATAAATACTTTTTTGCAATTGTAAATTGTATTCATTGCTTCACAGATCCTAATGTAACATTAAGTCATTTTGATTCATTAGGAAAAAGTGACAAAAGTAAATCGGAATAATTACATTCAAATAATCAAACAAGCCTGCGAGTTAGTTTAATTTTGTGAGATACTGAAATTATTTAAAGTAGGAATTGTTTCTTTGCCTTAAAAATACAAGAAATCCAAAAAGAATTTTACGAAATAGAATTCACAGAAGTGTGTCCTTGAAACAATAAATTGATCACAATTTTTATTATTTCTGATGTGTGGTTGAAATGCCATGCTTGCAAGATATATTTTCACCCTTTTAAAATATTATAGACATTTTGTGTTTTTTTAATTTCAGGGAAGAAGGAAAATTTACTGGTCATTCCACTCAGCTAATAAGTGTTCTATTTCCTGCCTATGATTGAAAGACTGGAGAGGAATAAGTGCTGAATGGTGGAACATTTCCCTTTTGGATTTGTACAAGGTAAATAAAAAGACCCTTGGCTGCGATGAGTATTGAATAGAATACCCGGCTTAAAATAGCAATGACATTTGTACATTGCTACTTTTATTTTTGTAATGGAACTTTAGTGGCTAAAATTTGAATATAAACAAATGTAATGTTTTTGCTCGCATGTGTTCAAATTGTGCACATTTGGAAAATTAAATAGTAGGTCAAAGAGGTACTCATCTCAATCATTGGTCTATTTCTGGCTTTTTTTTTATTGATTTACTAATTTTATGAAAATTTAACATAATAACTACTACTTAATAATAATTGATAATAAATAATGATAATACATTATTATATTCCAATTTTAGAATAAAAAACACAATTACAAACTCAATCCAAATTACAAATATATAAAAACATCCTAACATTATCATTCATGACCAACAGATATAGATATCAAAATTTATGATCAGGGAATTTCAGGATATTTCTTAAAAACAATGGAAGACCATAAGTTACTGTGACAATGTCCTTTCTATTATTTTGGTGAGTTATGAATTAAAAGCTAATGAACCAAGTGGAGTGAGTGTTGGTCTTTAAGTTTTAGCATTAAAAGCCATTCGTTTGTATTAAGAACCAAGTGATGAACAACATACCATTGAGCTTACTTTCCAATTCTTTATTTCCATATAACTCTTCTCTAAAAAAAGCCACAGGTATTAAACATTGACCACGCAGGTTGAAAAAAATGTGAAGCTTACATAAATCCTCCATGCTACCAGTGTCTTTGATAAGGTCGAAAAATGACAGCCCTGAAAAAATTGTATTTCAAAATATATTATAAAGTGCTTTAAAAAGGTAAAAATCGTAAAGTTGACGGATCACCTGCACATTTCCTCACATTTGAACTTTACTATTTGTAACATCTAGGCTATTTTGTACTTGGCAGAAGTAGTAATTGTTTATTTCATTCATATCATGCCAGTGCAGCATAAATTTCTAAACTTTTATATGTCTTAAGGTTTTATTTGTCCATTCAAAAAACACATACCATAATGTAAAGCTGAGATAAGCAAAAGTTAGACAAATTTTTAATTTGAAAGGCTCCACAATGTTAGCCTGTGTCTTAAATGTAATACAATGATTGTGTGTCTACAGTTGGCGACTCAACTTTCCAAACCCATTCTACCCGAAGCTAACTACCAGCGCTGGTGGCACCAAGGACGGTGGCATTATGGGTACGTGCCCAACCCTCAGCATGACCAACGTCTTCATGCCGTCGCCAGTTGGACTCCTGACCTCAATTCACCATTTGGAGCCGTTGAAGTTAATTTCGCATGGTATATTATGACAATCAACAAACGTAGTAGTTAATCCAAATTTTTGAATTATTTTCATCCAATTTGGGGATGGCCAGTTCACCCTCATTCCTCACATCAATAACCGACCACATCCCTCCACTTCGCCCTATTTGTGGTGCATCTTCCTCCTTTTTTTTTTCAGGCCCCCCCAAAACCCTACTACTCTCTCCACATCACTTTGCTTCTTTCCACGTCCTTTCTTTGGTCGCCCCCTTCCCTCAGACTATCCAAAACGGTTTCTTCTCAGAATGGTGAATTATCATCCTTTCCTCAGCCATTCCATACCAACATTTCTCATTCACCTTCGCCATCTGAAAATCCACCGTTTCTTCCAAATCCAACATCTTTGCATCAATCCCTGGTTTCTTCCTGTCCAATCAGCGCGGCGGGGCTTTCATACCACATCGCCTCTCACATTGTTCTCTTAGATCTGTCCATAATCCCCATTCTCGGTTTTCACTTAAACACGTCTCAACTCCAGCAACATCGCCAATCTCACACAAACTCTACTACACCATTCCCTTTCATCCTCAAAGGAACCTTTCCAAATAAAAAAGAATTAAAGGCTCATTTGACAAACGTTCCAGCGCAGCATGAAATTTACTTTTTTTTTTTTTGGGGGGGGGGGGGGAAGCCATTTTGAAAAAAATCACCAAGAGCCATTTTTTTTGCCGATTTAGGTATTAATCTCCAATGGTTGGCCATCGCAGTTTGCCTTGCTTGTTTTAATAATCATGGTAATCATTGTATCATGTACTAAACTATAATAGATGATTTCTATCAGTCTGTTCATTTAAATGATTGTGTCCATCACTCCATTTACTGAGTCAAAAAGAAATAAGCTTCAGAAGGATTGAAGTTTAATTGAGGAATTTGAATAAGATAGAATTGGTACTTACAAAGAATCTTTTCATGTTGGAGAAGTCGCTGGTACTTGGACCACTTTTAGGCAGTTACGAGAACGATTCAGAGCAGACAGAGAGCGAAATCGCTCGTCGGTCCGTGATTTTCAACGCTGTTCTCAAGTTTTTGTAAGATTTGAGTTCATAATCCTTCATTTATCAGTTGTTCTCTATAAGTCTCATAATGAAAATTGATATTCAAAATAATAATTTGGTTCTCTGTAAAGTGAAATCTATGATTTAACCAATTTGCCCCATTACTCTCCCCCCCCCCCCCCCCCCCCGCCCCCCCATTGGATTGCTTGTCTACAATGAAGAGTTGCGCCAGATGCTTTTTATGCATTGTCTCGTCGGTGGCAGAGTAACATTCAAATTTTTATTCTTGTAGAGTGTCCATGTTAGGCACCATGATGTAGTTCAGATATAAAAGTTTTTGGACATATTTTCCATTGAATTGGAACATCCACAAGTGTTCTTAGTGAGTGATAATCAATAATTTTCTTTTTACAGACAAGTCTGCATAAAAAAAATGAAGGGAAATAGAAAACAAAGACATTTTTTTTGTAGATAGGTGTCAATTTTATTGCAGGCGGTATTTTGTGCTGTAGTTCTGCTTCTCTTTGGGAGTATTTTGGAAGTCCTTAAAAAGTTCAAGGATGTCCCTTCGTACAAAGTTTTGGTGTCTAGATGACAATTTTCAATTTTTGGGAGCTTATATAATGGGAAGTTGTTGGAAAAAGTATGGAATCTCATTGTTGCAAACCCCTCCCACATTACAGAAAAAACATCATCATTTGCACTTAAGGCTAATCTATGAAAAGGAATGTTGTGAAATCTGGAAGATCAGTAATTGCCTAGAATATGTGACCCATCACCACGATTACCTGATAAAAGTCGGGCACAACCCAAAAGCTAAAGGAATGTTGGAAATTATCCTAAGTTGGTTATAAAAAATATGAAAGTGAAGTTGTTTCTTCAAAAATCAAAAGGTTCGATGACCTACTTTCCACATGTTGCAAAAGTTTAGTTATATTCATATTTTGCACCCAATGTATTTTATGTCACTGTTTTATTTTAAAAGATGTTGATTTATCAGCGTATTCTGGTGACAGGTTCACATATGAAAAATGTGTAAAAAAACCACCAATTGCCATTTTTAGTGTATGTTTGTGTAACTAGGAATTTTTGTCTCTGTGAGACAATAATTTCATACGAAGTGTGATGTCAACTTAAGCATTCCACTAAAAACTGTGTTTCTCATCCCCTTATTATTTTGCTAAAAGGGTTTTCAGATTGTCAAGGTTTCAAGCGTCCTTACTTTTCCTCTTCCTACTTTTTTTTACTCTTCTTGGCCTACTCTTTATCCTTACTTTTCCCAATACTTCCTACTTTTTTTGTTAAAAAACCCCGCGGAAAATAAAAAATTGTATTGATTCATATAAAAATTGCTGGAGTAGTGAGTAGTCATTTCAGGTATTTCCAGAAAGTGTGACTCCTTCAGCAGCAAGAAGGGTTCTCTTACCAGCGCCAGGGAGTCTGCTAAACACCAAGTTCAACCACAGTACGTTGCATTTGGATTACTACATGGATGGGAACTCTCCTACTCAAACGCATTGCATGATGGACTTTTGGACTTCTCTGACAAAAACAAAAACAAAGTCAAAACCCCGTGCATGTCCTACTTTTCTCCTACATTTAGCTCTTTATATCCTACTTTTCTCCTACTTTTTCCTAAATTTAGCTCCTATTTTCTACTACTGTTTCACCATGGTATATTTGAAAGCCTGCAGATGGTATTTTCTTCTATACCGTGTACCAGTGTATTTACACAATGATAATTTTCAGGAGTGCAAAAGAGACACCCTGCCTTTAAAGGCATCATTTGACATTTGATTTCTTGTCTCTGCATTGTTAAGATTGCGAACTGCTGATCTATATAGTTTTAACAAACATGCAGATGGGCATCATATGAAAAAATCTTTTACATCACATTTCACCACTCTCAATATCTCTTTCATTAATTTGATAATAAACTTGTCCACCTTGGACTATTTAACATAACAATGTCAGAATTGAGAGCCTCGGTATTTGTTCCTGTGTTCATCTTGTTAATACTGGCCACCAGCGATACCCTGGTGGTATTGTCGCAGCCTGGAGAGGTGTAGATGACAGGTTTGAGTCCCACTGATTCCTTTTTCTGACCTTTGTTAAAATTATGCACACAACAAAAAAAGTAACTACCCCCTTTTTCAAACAACCGTAACTTTTTAATGAAATGAATTTTAGCAAAATAATTTGGCAGGAGTATTTCTACATTTATTAACTAACACCTGTGTGAAAATGTGAACAATCTGTCAAACCATGCATGAGTGAGCATGCATTAAAGGCAAAAATGTCACTTTTCAAAAGTCACAGGAGTCATCTCTTATGCCAAAATAATGGTAAATAATGACATTTTTTGCTTTGTTCATAAAGTGTGCTCATTCAACCTTGACATGGTTACAACCTCTTATGTTCATACAACATGTAAAGATACGTTTTGCTGAAAAATACCGGATTTTAATTTTTTAAAATAAACTTAATGGGATTTTACAATTTCAAAATTGAGAATTGCGGAAATTTTTATATGAGCTCATTGAAGCGTAAAATATGTGAAAACTGCCATGGGAAATGTGAGGGGGTCAATCGATAGTTGATTAACATAAATAGTGCTCAATCATTCACCAGAAACAAAATTTGTCAAAATCCTGCATCACAAATTCCCCAAAATGACCCTTGTGACTTTTGAAAAGTGACAATTTTGCCTTTAATGCATGCTCACTCATGCATGGCCTGACGGATCAATCACATTTTCATACATAAGTTAGTCAATGCGTGTAAAAATACTCTTGTTAAATTATTTTGCTAAAACTCATTTCATTCAAAAGTTATGGTAGTTTGAAAAAAGGGGTAGTTACTTTTTTTGTTGTGTTTAGATCAGCAGTTTGCAGTCTTAACAATGCAGAGGGTGTGATGTGAAAAAAAAAAATTGTTACATCACATTTCACCTCTCTGAATAAACTCTTTTATTTATCTTCTTGTCTTATGTTTCTATTTATATCTTCACAGTATTCATCCACGCTACAAGGAAGATGTCGCGGACAGGCTGACTCTCGGGGCTCGGTACGTGGCGTACAACGAACACGACGTCAAGTTTCAGGGTCCGTTCCCATCTAAAGTGGTCCGAATCTCATCTTCCTCGTTTCTGGTCGAGTTTGACGATGGCCATTCTGCCTTGGAGGTGGTGGGTGGCAGTGGATTTGAGGTAAGCGAACAATTTTGAGTGTCCCATATACATGTATTGCTAGTAAACTTATCCACAAATTATGTTTAGGTTCAGGTTGATGTTTATCTAAAATGCCATAATGATGGGTGGCAGTGAATTTGAAATAAGAGAACATTTTGAATACCAGAAATGTGATAACAAACATTGATAGTTAATTTCAAAATTATTTTATATGATAAAACAAACTGAAGTACTAGAAACTGTTCAAACCCCCCCTCCAAAAAAAAAGATGAGTAGAAAAAACAACAACCATGAAACTTTCTTTGAATTAGACTGAGAAATATAAAAGGATTCTATAAAAAGGCCAGTGGGAGGAAACCTTAAAAATATGAAAACAAAGGCATCGTGCAGAAAAAATGAATCCCTGATGTAATTAAGTGCTTTTAAAAATTGAAAATCAATGAATGGCCATTCCAGTTCCCTCCCCCCCCCCTAGACTGCTGTGTTATAGAATGTTTGTCTGCAGGACATGAATTCAACTAATATTTATCTGTACATACTTTGCTCCTGAAAGCACAACTGTCTAGAGGTTTGTGTTTTGGAGTGTTTATGTGAGAAATCAAAGTTTGACAGGTTTTTTTTTTAACCTGTTGGATACTAAGTACGAGTTAACTCGTTTTGGGTTTATGGAAAATGGGTGTTATAGTGAAATCAAATCGTCTCCAACAGGTTAAAATAGGGATTCCACAATGTTGAATAGTGTCTTTAATTGTTTATTTGCTTTGATTTAATTTTGTAGGCATGCTGCGTTGAAGCCTCTGCCTGTCCCCTGGTAGCCAGAAAAGCCCCCTGGATTCCAGTGACGTCGGGCTTTGAGTTAGGAAAGTCCCACGTCATAATGGACGACCCATGCCAGGGGCTCTCCCCACCCACCGGGGCGACTGTCCTACGCTACATCTGGCACGACATGCCGTGCGCCTACAAGAACTGTCAGCTGTACGACGCCGAGACCAAATTGCCCGTACCTCCGTTTATCGCGGCCATCGAGGACACGCATCTATGATGGCATCGTTGAACATGAGGATTCTGGTGATTGTTCTTTCTCAAGTTCAGTTTTTTAGCCAAATGCCTTTATCCAAAATAACTCTGTTCAACTCTTTATTTGTGTATGACTTATAATACGGTAGAACCTCATTATAAAGAGGTCTGATATAACAAAATCCTTTTAGAACAAGGTAATTTTGCTGGTCACAGCCAGGGTTGGCAATTTCCCGGGAAATTTGAGTATTTCCTGCCCAGATGGGAAATACTGGGAAATACAGGGACATGCTGGGAAGTACTCGGGATATATAGGGAAGTACAGGCAAATACCAGAAAATACTTCAGAAACACCTGGGCAATACTAACAAACATTCAAGAAGTATATTTTGTAGTATTTCCCTGTATTTCTGACTATTTTCCATTTTCCTAAATAAATTATCGAGGCGGTATTTACTGCCAGTATTTCCCACT
>JZLH01S0376750.1:1682-21605 GCA_001188425.1 Eucidaris tribuloides
GTGTGTGTGTGTGTGTGTGTGTGTGTGTGTGTGTGTGTGTGTGTTGTGTGTGTGTGTGTGTGTGTGTGTGCGTGTGTATGCATGTGCGCGTGCATGCGTGTGTGTGTGTGTGTGTGCATGCGTGTGTGTGTGTGTGTATGTCGATGTGTGCTTGTAGAAATAAGGATCAGTATGGCTTCGGTGGTTTGCTGACTCTGTTTTGATTTTTGTATTAATTGCAGTAAAAAAATAATAATCATACACTTCTACAGAACTACTATTCATTAGTGTATTGCTAATTATTACTTCTACTACAGCTGCTCGCTGCTGTTGCTTCTGCTCATAATCACTACACTTCATTCTGATGAAAACATCACATCAACAATCGAACCAGTGGAATGTCTTTGATTGCATTGACCTTGTTAATTTCTTCAGATTATTCATCAATCTCACAGGCATCTATTGTCTTTGCAAGATGCCTTAATTCAAAGTTACCATCATGGGCACTGCGTATCATTTATCTGACGGATTTAAGCAACAGTCAACGACCTTGTCGACAACAGATAAAACACACGCCCCTAATCCCGCGCCCGTCGTCATCCTATCATTTAATCGAGTCACGTGATGAAGTGTTGATATTAGCGATGGGGCAATAGTCCATTACTATTTCCACGGGCTGTCAGTGTTAGCTTGACAGTTAGTCAGCCTAGGATGTACCTCTAGTATGCTGTACTATATTTGGGATGCATTACTCAGCGGCTTTGAAAACACTCATCAAAATGTCTCAGGACTTGGATGTCCACTGTAAACAGGTAAGGGACTCCCCCCTTTCTACAGAATGGACTCTACCGAGTTTAATACAGTTCAGTAAAATAGTGGAATATACCAATGTCAAGGATTTATAGATTGGGGGGGATTCATCAAGCTACTGGGGTTGAGGATATCCGTCCAATTTCTTAGTGATGAGAAAAATGTGTGTATTGTGTACATGTACTTGTGTCATAAATACAGTCCATGTTTGACAATTTGGGAAATATAAAAATTTCTACTTTATGATGTCTTCTGTCTTTTTATCTCCTTTCCAGGTTCTTGCACCAACTTATAAGTCAAAGTGTGAAGAATTCAGGAGAATATTCAAAACAATACCAAGCAACGAGAGACTCATCATGGGTGAGTTATATCTGAAACCATAATTTAGTCATGAAAAATGGGTAACCAAAAACTGAGCTCATTGAGTAAAAAAGTTTAAAGCCCAAGTATAGTTTTGGTCGATCAGAGAAATTTTTTGTCAGTCTTTCACAAAGTATTCTATTGTCACCCCAGACATCAGGAAACAACATCAAACCTACTGAAAATTGTTTATAGTGACAAATTACGATGTTTAAAGCGACCCTTTCCACACGAATGTTGCAATTTTGCACATTCGTACAATAAAAATCAATAATTGTAATAGTTTCCTCCGTTAAGTTATCAAAATAACAATAGTCATTATTATCCCCTCAGATTAAATGAGCACGCAAAGACTTAATTACCTATGAGAAATCTCGGAAGTCCCCCCCCCACACAAAAAAATAAAAAAATTACAACAACAAAAATCCCAACCCAAGCAACATGTTACATTTCCAAAACAAATAATATTCCCTTATTTCTATGTACCCCACCCCCCTCCACCAAGAAAAAATAAAAATCTGTGAATGTTTGTTTATCGAATACACATTGTGTATACATGTACTGTGGGCAGAAAGCAAAATGCAGTGTGGGCCATGGTTAACTGAACCAATTCTAACTGAGTAATTGTTTTAAAGTGTGGTATTGTCTTTGTTTCAGATTATTCTTGTGCATTGCAGAAGGACATTCTGGTTCATGGACGAATGTACATCACGGAGGGCTGGCTGTGTTTCTACGCAAATATCTTCAAATGGGAGACAATGGTAACGATAATAAAGTACCGAAATGTGACATAACTCTGGTTCAGAAATATATATGCACAATAGCGTAACTGGGTGCAGCACGTGGAGGTATTCCCCTTTGGGAAAGTCATATTTGCCCACACATTTCGGAACCAGTTTAATGTCATTAGTTACAATTAGATGCCACCTTGCATTGGTGGGACGAGAAGTTATAAGGGGGGCATCGTTTGAATGACATGATTTCAACTGACGGGCAGTGACATGATTTGGAGATGTTAAGTATGGTTTAAGAATAAATAGTTGAAACATTTACCAATACTTACACCAGCAGAAACCTATAACATTGTATTTTATACCAGACTACGTTCAGGTTCGTCAAAACTATCATCAAATGTTCTGAAAATTGTTTATTACATGTTGTGATTCTATTATTTATCAAGAAACAGGTATCGCTGTTTACATTCCCTGTAAATGGAAGCATTTCAGAGCTCGTAAATTTTCAAGGCAATTGACAGACTAAGTGACAGTGTTTTGTGCATTTTTCAAATTTTAAATATTTACAGGCCTTCACAGTAGCCTAAGGGAAATGGAGAGGTTTTGTTGTGTCTCTGGAGGTCTGCAAAAGAGATTCGGTCAAATTCTATAACTTCTTAATTTTCATTTGCTGTTGATAAATATGTCACCATTCTCTATGCGTTTAATTACACATGTATCATACACATTTCAGAAATAATAAGTTTATAAAATATCATCTGGACTTGTCCTTTAAGTTTCGTCAGGCAAGTCTGGTGTACTATTAGTAAATGACGATCAGTCATGGGAGAAATTGATGCACAGTTTTACGCTTGGTGGGTCTAATAGCTTTCACACCTTTCCACAAAATTACGTTCGCGAGAGTGATTTCATGCATTTTATTAAGTCTTCTATACAATGTTACCCATTCCAGCTGAGACGAAACACACACACTAAGAGAAAGAAACATTCAAATGTACATGTATTTTGAAATATTTTGTGTTACTTCTGCTTTCTGATAAGGTGGAAATGTATCAAAGACACAAGTTAACAACGATCATAGTTTAAAAAAAAATGTGAGGTTCGTAATCCTCCATGCAAATGTCTTTAAGGTCTAAAATTAGAGCCCTAAAAAAAAATGTATTTCAAAATAATTATTTAGTGAACAAGAGAACATCTTTAAAGTACATTCAGGTTGGGTGGATCACCTTGCCCATTTCCTCCCGTAGACTACTACTACTTTGTAGCTCAGATATCAAAGTTTGACAATTTATTGAATTGAAGCTCCACGATGTTAAAGGTTAGTGACGTGATTGGGAACACTTGAAAATGCCTCAGGAACCAAATGAGTTGAAATATATACCAGCTATACACTAGCAGGAGTGGATCTCCCGCCTGGGAGGATTTGTCTGTAATTTGTTTACTTAAGGAGAATCAAGCATAAACATAGGAGTATCTTAATTTTATCCAGGGATGATAAAAATAAGCCCTATAAAGGTTTCTGTGCTATGAGTGATATTGACATTGTTTATTTTAGAATGAGTCAACGTTTGACTACAAGATTTTCACAGGAGAATCCTTGCATAGTTTACTTGATTCTAGAGTTGTTTCAACCCAAGTGGTGGACTACCCCCAATCATGTCATTTACCTTTAAGCTGTGTCTTTAATTCTTCGGTGTCACCTGTGCAATTTGGCACAGGCAAAACAAAAATCATTTGTATGATTCTTGCATTTTCAACTAAAAGGTGTTTTCACTGCATTTTTACACCACGAATAACGCTGATGATGATAATGGTGATGATGATGCAGGGCTGTCGATCCTGGGGAGGGCTGGGGGCAAACGTACTGATTTGCCTGCCCCCCCCCCCCAATAATGTTGATGTGAAAAATTCATAAAACATAATGCAGGGATATGTTTTAGCGCAGTGCAAGGCACTTCAAATCAGTTAAACGTAACATAAAATTACTACCAAAGTACCAAACATACATATTTCAATTTTTTTTTTGGTGCATTTCAATTTTAATTTTTTTGGGTGCATTTCACTTGCAAAAGTCTTTACAGCTAGTTTTTGTGCCGAGTGCGCCAACAATTTTGAAATGTTTCTACTTTTGACCTCCCAATTCGAAATATGAATTGATGCCCCTGTGTTGGTGATGATGATAATAATAGTGATGATGATAATGATAATGATAATAATAATGAAGCAATGGATATTTTTTTCTCTGTCAGTATTGTAGTGTAGCTTATTCTTTCAAATATAACTTGCACTTCATTTTAGCCTGAACATTGAATAACAAGTAAAAGGAAATAGTTGTTTTGATGGAAAATGAAATTACTGAAAATCAAATCAGTTAATACTTTCATTACAGAAAACTTGGTGGAGTTGCCAATATGATGATCTGGCATATCAAACACTGATGGTTTAGCCAAAATTAGTCAAATTTAATTCAAATATAGATGTCAGAATTTCATTATCTATCCACTCGTTGTGACCCTTTGGGGAAAGTAGGTTGCACATGCACCCTGGCAACAAAGTTCACATAAAATAAACAACTTTTATCTTGTAGTTTGTAGTGTAATAACTGTTCCTATATTCACTCCTGTTTGATGAGTAATATATCAGATCAGTAGGAACTGTAGGTAACTAGACACTGCTCATAATTTTGTGTGGAATATAAGTCATGAAATGCTAGTCAAGAAAAATGTGAGAAATGTTAGAGTGAATACAAGGAAATATGTTTGAATGAAGAGCAGATCTCCCAGAAACTCCTACCCAAAGGGTTAATCCCCATATCATTTTGGATTAAAAGTATTGGTATAATTGCTCGTCTACATGGTTCAAATCAATGATTACTGTGATACTAATTGCTCTCTTTTCTATTCCTCCTCACAGTTGACAATCCGATTTAAAGATGTGACAGCAATTACCAAAGAGAGGACAATCAGATTCATTCCAAACGCCATTCAGATCAGTACGGACAGTGAGAAGGTATTGTGGAATATTACTATTAATTTTCTGCACTATTGCTTCAGCACTCAGATACAAATTGTACTTGAGAGATCCTTACTTGGTACAGAAATGACAAATAAATATGAGATTTTGCAACAGTACGGTAGTTTCCCTATGGGCAATTCCATGATTGCTCTATCTCGAATCATATTACATTTTAATGGTTTGTATGGGTAAGAATCATGAAGAAACAATGAGGGACATCATTTCTACTCTAAATTGTATGTCTTCAACTGCACCCTCTAGGAGAATCAGAACCATACATGAAATACCACATGTGGGACTAGTATGACTAAATCTCAGTTTTCTGAAAAATTATCATTAATTCTGCAGTTTTTTCCATGCCAATAGCCTCTTCTCATTGATTTGAAAGTAATAAAGCCACACATATGCATACTAAATCTGAAAAAGACATGAATAAACGCAAATTTGTGTGGATGGACAAAATGTAACGTAACTAACCATGTTTTTGATGTTGTTAAAAATGAAAAGATTTTTATCAATAAGTTATATATTAAATGACTTATCAACACACCATAAATAGCAGGAATACCACAGTTTGTTTCAGTTGAAAACAGGTTGAGGAAACTTTGAGGACAAAGACTTGTCATTTTTTTCCATGTCCTCTTTACGTAACGTAACTAACCATAATTAAAGTTCTTGTTATTTCCCACAGAAACATGTCTCATGATTTTGCTTAATGTTGTGAAGTAGGTGCCAGTCTAGAGAACTGACAGTACCAAAACAGGAAAATAATATCAAAGCATATTCATGTAAGAGCCAAGTGTTGAGTAAAGTTTGTCATAAAGTGTAACGTAACTAATCATGGAATTGCCCCTATGTAGTCTCAATTTGTCTCTGCAGTGCTTAGAAAGCACTTTCACTTTACAAAACAAATGATTGCCTGATTATGTATTCACACCCACAATAGACCACTTTCATAATGTGTGTAAATTTTATGCATACTAAAGTTGTTTAACAACTTGATGGCTTTCCGGTCATAGCAACAACTAGTAATATATGCAAGTTGCATTTTCTGAAAATGTATTCATAGAAACCAATGAAAGAAATTGCTAATTGCTTGGCTTCAGAAATGAAAAAAATATATACACTGTAAATGTTAAAGGCAGTGGATCTCATTTGCAAACATCCCCGCAGACCAGGAAATGATAATCCATGCCCTTAGGCTATTGATGAAAGGCATGTCTGTGAAATCTGGGGGTCAGTGATTGCATAGAATTTAAAAAATGCAAAAGAAAAAAAACAATAGCCATGTAGTGTACGCTCTACGGTAGGAATTTTTTTCTCGCGAGAATAAATTCAAATCTGAGTCTAACGGTCACTATAATTCCACTAAAACTGAGTTTCTAGCTCCTATATTTTGCTAAAGGTTCCCAGATGGCATTTTCTTCTGAATGACATTGTATTTACACAATGATAATTTTTAGACATGCAAAAGAGATCCCCTGCCTTTAAGCAGTGTACGCAATGAAAGGGGCCTCTTGGTAAACATCTTCTATCCTTTTTGGAGACCGGACGTCAAATCAGTCTAAATCCTTTCCAAAACCAGAGGACTGAGAAAAAGATTTTTCACCCAAAGTTACCTTCCCCTTTGCCTACTGTCCTGTTGCAAAAGCTCTGTATTATTGTTGTGACATCTCTGGGGTGGCAAAAGAACATAACTCAAACTTATATGTTGCCGTAACACAACAATTGTTGTATGCTTAATTGTTCTTCATGTAGCATTGGTTCTGTCTTTTGAGATTGAAGATACCATCTATAAATATTAAGGAATCTCCATGGAAAAAAAAAATAAGATAAAATTTGATATCTGATCTGTGCATAAAAAAAGTCTGGATGAATTACTGTGGTGGCTTTATATTGTCTAAAGTACCTCCTGGAATGATATCAAAATTTTAAACTCCATCCAGGATATGATTTTTCTTTTGTTTCAGAATATGTTGGGGATCTTATTTGTTTCCTCATAATCATAATTTTTTTTTATTCCTCTTGTTTGCAGTATTTCTTCACTTCGTTCATGTCACGGGAAAAATCCTTCATGCTGCTCTTCAAAATCTGGCAAAATGCCCTGTTGGAACAGGTGAGACAAAGGCCTTTTCTGCATTTGACAGTTTGTCATTCTTGGTAGTGTTGGTTCAAAAACCACTTTCAGTCTGATGATAAAACAGATGCACCAATGTTTCCTAATATGCAGAATTAACAGTCTTCGTTATATGTAGTAAACTATTTTGTAAATGATTCTGACAAGTCTAGAACATGAGATATTACAAACTTTTCCAAATCCTGATCTTGCATACTGAGTAAAATCGCTTGGCAAAAAGTAAGCTGTAAAGTGTTAAAAATTCCACAGTATAAAAGGAAAATGCACAACTTTGCACATTATGTATCTGTTCCCATGAGTGTGTGTGAGATAATATCAAACATATTGTTTAAATCTGCCACGGACAAAATGTAGTACCATGCATGTACATGTTATTTGCATTTTGGTTGAAAATCACTTAAATGTATTTTTTTTTATTGTCATTAGCGCAGCCATGTATAACTGCAGATATTTCATGGAAATCACAGGTATTTTACAATACAAACAGCTAAAATCATACCTTAAGTTGTAATATTAGTTGCCATGGAATTGTACTGTGTAATGGTATAATGTAATGGGGTTAGAACCCAGTCCCGTTCTGAATTTACATATCTGTGTCCTGTACTTCTTGAAATTCCCTCATCCTGACTTACAGTATCAGGCTAACATTGTGGAGCTTCAATTAAAAAAAAAAGTCAAACTTTGCTATTGAGCTACAAAGTAGTGTTTGAATGGACAAATAATCACCCTAGAATACAAAAGTTTGGAAATTTATGCTGCCACTGGCAAGATACGAATCAGTACAAAATAGCCTAGATCTACACATAGTAAGTCTATGGGAGGAAATGGACAGGTGAATCCATTCAACTTGAGTGCTTGTAGATTCTCACTTTTTTAAAGCACTGAATAATGATTTTGAAATACAATTTTTTTCAGGGCTTCATTTTTAGACCTTACCAAAGAATCTTAGAGCATGGAAGATTATGTACCTCACATGTTTTTAAACTGTGGTCATTGTTAGCCTGTGGCTTTAATGTTCCTCTCTCGCCCCACAGACCATGCCGTCGGCCGAGTACTGGACGTGGGTCCACAGCAACTACGGCAGCGATCTTGGCATCCAGAGACAGGAGCTCCCCGAGGACTACGTGGAACCAGAGATGCCTGAAGGCCTGGACCCCATCAATGGGATGAACGAAGACAGCACGGAGGAGGTGTCACAGAGTCTGGGATCCGAGGAACATAGTCTGGATGAAGTCTTTGAAGGGTCCAAGGTGAGATTCTGTTGAGGAGTATTGAATTAAGATGCAAGATGTTTTATGTAGTAGAAAGCTTAACTTTGATTTGAGATGCAAAATCTGGAAATGTGACATCTGGAGCACTCTGTTGTATGGAGTGGAAACATGAACACTATGTAAGGAAACAGAGCAAAAACTAGAATCATTTGAAATGTGGTGCTTGCGTAAAATGCAAAAAATCAACTGAGTGATGAAAATCAGCAACAAGGAAGTCCTGAAAAGAGCAAATAGAGACAGAGAACTGATAAAGGCAATACAAAAGAGGAAGCTTGTATATGCTGGACATATGATGAGAGGAGAAGGATTACAGAAACTGTTACTTGAAGGAATGATAAAGGGCAAATGCGAAAGGGGTAGACAGAGAACAACTTGGTTTGATGACATTAAGAAGTGGACGGGTCTTAATTATGAAGAGGTTAGAAGAAGGGTCCAAGACAGAAAACAATGGAGGTGCATAGCCGCCAACCCCACTCCAAGGGACGGTACTACTTGATTGATTGAACCATAAACCTACTGGTGCACGACATCGGATGTCATGGTCACCACAGTCATACTTGCCACAAAACAAACAATAAGTTGCAGTGGTAGTTTGCATAAATGCATGAATTAGTCTGGGATTCTTAAAGCCGAATAAAACCCAGACACATTCCTGCAGTCAGAGAATACAGAACAATACAAGAAGGAAATTAGTGAAAGTTTGAACAAATTTGGTTGAACGGTTCAAGAGTTATGATTGTTCAAAGTTTATTTGATCCTTGGTATGGAGGATCCTTAAATTGGCAACTCTACCCACTTTTCAGATGAAAGTGTGGAGAACTCTCCATTGGTTTTGTACACAAATTTTCACTTATTCTCACTTTTTATCAAATATCTGATTTGCTCTTGCTTGTTGTGCAAGTATGTCCTAGCAAAAATGATTCGACATGTTTTTCTGAAAGAATTTAGATACTTTCTCAACTGACACTTCAGAAAACTGCAAATTATTGAAAATTTGTGTACAAATCCAATGGGAAGTTCTCCACACTCTCATCTGAAAAGTGGGTAGAGTTGTCAATTTAAGGATCCTCCATAACAAGGATTAAATAAACTTTGAATAATCATAACTCTTGAACTGTTCAACCAAATTTGCTCAAACTTTCACTATTTTCCATCTTGTATTGTTCATGTACTCTCTAAATTCAGCAAGATGTCTGGGTTTCATTCCCCTTTAACCTGATCCATTTTTAGAGCGAGATATTGTATCGTCCTCAACAGCTTGAGGGTTTCCGAGAGCATAACAAAAGATACGTATCTTCATCTACTCAGTAAATCTTAACTGTGGCATCATCTTTTGTTGTGCTGTAGAAGTCCCCCAGCTATGGCTCATGTCACATTCTCAAAAATCGTCGCTGAATTCACGAAGTGGCACAAACCTCCAAAATTGCATCCAAAGTCAAATTTGAGATATTCTCGGTTTTATCATTCTCTGGCCATGGTCTTTCATTTCACAAAATTTTAGAACCCAATTCTCTCTAATTAAAAAGATAATTAAAGTGCCAAACAGACACAAGCCTGAAAATCTACAGTAAAAAAATCCACGAACCGGCACAAGCGCGCGCGCCGTAACGTGCCATTCATTTCTGTACATAAAACTCAACGGCGCGTGCGCCCTTGTGCCGGTTCGTGAATTTTTTTCTCTTGCGCGCGCAACACCACAGCGCGACACGAGCGCTTGGGCCGGTTCGTGCGCGCAAAATCGTACTTGCTTTCTACACGAAGTGCCACTTCGTGGATTCTTCTTACGCTGAAGCAACATTTTCTACAAAACGACACCTGCGTTTGAAGCTTTACTGTGTTAAAATTTGAGCTTAGTTTAAGGACAATTCGACATGTAAGGCAAGAGTAGAGTCTTGGTTTTCTATCTGTGCTTAAATCAAACAGTTTAACTGCATAACAAATCGCAATGAGCAGTTGAAAGACTGATAAAATCTTTATTCGCGTTTTACTCGAAAAGTGATTTCGCGCATCTTCGGTCGCGCGTGCCACTTCGTGAATTCAGCGACGAAATGAACAATTCTATACTATGACAGACCTGCCAATGTATGTTCTAACGATATTTTGTAATGTTTTTTAATTATAAAAGATAGAAAATTATGATTTTTGTAAGCAAAATATGTTTTTTCTTAAATTTGATTGGCATGCTTTATATGTGTAATTTACCCATTTCTGTATCAAAGTATGTTTTTTGCATCCAAATATGATTTTTACTATGCATTTTTTTTGGGGGGGGAGGGTCAGCAGAGGTTGGTAGCTCTGCAGTGGACATGAGGGGAGAAACAAATTGATTAAAATGATAATCTTGGAAATTTAAACTTCCATCAAAGAAAATTCAGGGGATTTTGTTTCCATGAAATGCTGGGAACCCTCAGTAACAAACCCTGTATTCTATGTTAAAAGGAGGAAGCCCAGACAGACAGTGGAGATGTATCAGCCGGGATCACTATCACAGTACCGTCACCTAACAACAAGGCTGACCCAGACCTAGAAGCTGATGCTGATGAAGGAGAAGGTAGGAGATGGGAAATAGTGATAATGATAGCAATGGTGATGGTGATGGTGATGGTGATGGTGATGGTGATGGTGATGGTGATGGTGATGGTGATGGTGATGGTGATGGTGATGGTGATGGTGATATTAATATTAATGGTGATGGTGATGATGATGATGATGGTGATGGTGATGGTAATGATGATGGTGGTGGTGATGGCGATGATGATGGTTGTGGTGATGGCGATGATGATGGTTGTGGTGATGGCGATGATGGTGATGGTGATGATGAGGAGGAGGAGGAGGATAAAGACTGTGGTGATGATTAAGATGATGGTGGTGATGATGATATGAAATATGATAATGATGATGATGATGAAAATTAGTAATGATAATATTTTAAAAAGGGAATAAGAAGAAAAATCAGGCAAATAAAGAGAAGAAGAAGAGGAGGAGGACAAGACTGAAGAAGGAAAATTGTAGTTTCTGAAGTTTATTCTCTATTGAAATAAATATATGTGCTCTTTTGCTCTACGTAATATAAAAGATATTTTACTAGTATTGACATTAAAATTAACACAAATTAAAAAAAAAATATTAAATGTTCCAAAAACTTGGCAGCCTTAACACAGCAATAAATGGGATAACATTTTTTTCACCCAGTAACAGTGGCCCTAATTTTGAGATTTTCCACATATGGGATGTGGTCAGAATAAAAGTAGAGCAAATCTACATAAAAGATTAAATAAACACTATATTTTCACCAAAAAAATCAGTTTAATTGCACATCATTGATGATATTTGATTCTCTTTTCCATCTTTCTGTAGCGGATCCTCTCAGCTCGGTTGATTTTGGAGGCAAGGAGTTGATCAATGAAGTCTTCAACATTCCAGTAGATAAACTGTTTGCTGCCCTCTACGGCAATCAACATCCTTTCACCAAGAAATTCTTGGATCATAGAAAGTGCACAGGTAAGGAGAAATGATAAAAATTAATGTTATGCATTTGCAATTCTGTTTCTTTTTTTTTGGGGGGGGGGAGGAGGATTAATATCTTTGAAATTTAATGTAAAAGATAAGGATAGGCAGATTGAGATGGTAAGGTGTGGAGGAAAGCCATTGGTTATGGAATGCTATGAATTTTTATATTGTATTGTTCAAAACCTTGTGGTGGACCCCTCAAAACTTGGAAGAAGACAGAACAGATCATACATCTTGTCTCACCCAGGTATTCACTCATAATCAAAATGCCTACAGAAGGGCATTCGAGGAATTGAAGGGTCTAACGTTACAAAGTGGGAGTATATGATGATGGAGGTGATGATGATGATGATGATGATGGTGATGGTGATGATAATGATAAAATTATAATGATGAAGATGAGGAGGATAATTGATGACAATGATCATGATGATGTGGATGACTATGGTTTTAGGTTTTGAATACATTTTCCATTGACAAATCTATTACTAAAAGTCACAAGTAGTTTGCTGCTGGTTAAAACATTGGAGGTATGACTACAAAAGAATCACACATATACCTTTTTTTCTTCTTTCCCTCATTTGCTTTCAAATTATCTTGTATTTTTAAATTTTCATTTTTCTCGATTAGATCTTGAGTTCGGTGACTGGACAAGACTAGACTCAGATCGCGATACAAGAAAGGTGAACTACATCATGCACCTGAATACATCACTTGGGTATAAGGCATGTGGTGTGGAAGAGAATCATGTGAGTATTGGTACTAAACATCACCAGCAACAAGGGACACCTGTTCAAAACTTTTCTGCTCCGAGATTCTGTAATTCCCGTAGAGTAACATCTTAACCCGTTGGGGACGATTTGATTTCACTATAACACGCATTTTCCATAGACCACAACACGAGTTAACTCGTACTTAGTCTCCAACGGGTTAATAGGCAGCAACTTACCGTAGTGGTGATGATTTGATTTCACTATAATACGCATTCTCCATAGACCTGTGACTGAGATATCTCGTTGTTAGTCGGGTTGACCAGTTATAGATTGTATTCTTGAGTTACACACCCCAAAATAAGCTCTCTTCAAGGAAATAAGCTAAAATCATTCGTGATGAAATATGCTAGCAAAATCAATATTTCACATAGCCCAAAAGGCCAGTTTCTGTAAAGAAACAAACAAAAAACGGGCTTATCAAAATTCAAATTCAATAAAGCACTGTTTCAACTGTTATACTAGTCAGATATCAAGACACAGCTCATATATCATTTACTGAAAACTGAATATCTGTTCTTCAAAGAAACCCACACAAGTGAATATGATCCAATACCAGCAGTCAATTAGCCTCTGCTACCATTTCTCAGGACCAAATTCATTTAGCATTATTATAAGTACTAAGAATTCATTTTTCTGATCCCAATTGCAAGTGAAAAGTTGTATCATTAAACATACACAGTGATCTTTTGTTTTTCATAAATCTTGTTAGCTTAAATGGGGTTAAAACTATGTGGACTTCAATATCGTGATGCACCTCAGAAGATCAACTAAATGTCATTTAACAACAAGTTATATGTCTTTTATCATGCAGATGTTCCAAAAGAACTGGAGCAAAACTGGAACGAGTTACATCGTGGAGAAAGAGGTGTACAACAAAAATGTGCCTTACTGTGACTACTTTTACGTTCATACTTGTCATGTGCTGACAAGAGTGACACCAACGAGCTCGAGATTAAGGTTGGTTTCCAATGATTGGACAAAAAAATACTTAAAACTGATTGTTCTGAATTGTAAATGATGAGTGTTAGAATAAAACATAGCATTTCGTTTGAATGAAATTCCCTGTACGACTTTATTTCAAAACTTGTTTATGGATACATATTTGTGCTGGCATTAGAATTTCATTGAGTGTATAAAAATATCAAGAAAGGGGGAGCATCAGCAAACAAGGTTGAAAAGTCATTCATTTGAGATCACTAGTAGGGATGTTTCACTGTTTGGATGTATTCATTCATATATGTTTTTATTTGTGTATATATTTATTTAAGTAATTTAATTTTATCTTATTATTTCTTTAGAAGTATAGTTATTTATTTGTTTATTGTTGTTTATTTATTTCCTTTCATTTTGTTCATTTGTCAATTTATCATTTTAATTTACATCTGTATATCTGTATCTGTATGTTTCAGGTTCATTATGAGAATAGAATTCCTCAAGTCAGCGTTAGGTCTTGTCAAAAATTTCATTGAAAGGAACGTGGAGTCAGGAATCAAACAGGGAGAACGAGAATTAGGTAAGCTTTAAAGTGAAAGGCTAACATTGTGGAGCTTCAATTTAAAAAATTGTCAAACTTTGATATCTGAGCTACATAGTAGTGTTCAAATGGACAAATAAACACCCTAGAATACAAAAGTTAAGAAAGTTACACTGCCAATGGCAAGTTATACATGAATAAACATAAAAACTCGGGGGCAGGTTTTATTAACCTAGGTGTACACACAGTAAGTCTATGGGAGGAAATGGGCAAGTGAATCTGGTCAACTTACGATTTTCACTTTTTTAAAGCACTAAATAATCATTTTGAAATACAATTTTTTCAGGGCTTCATTTTTAGACCTCATCAAAGACACTGGTAGCATGGGGAATCAAGCGGCTCAGATTTTTTTAACTGTGGTAAATGTTAGCCAATACCTTTAACCTGTTTGCACCTAAGTACATGATACCTAGGGTTAGGGTTAACCCTATATTAACTGGGGGGGTCAATTTGACCCCCCCCCCAATGAATTTCGCGACCATGCCGCCGCACAAATTTTTTTTATCGCGTCAATCGCTGACTTTTTACTTTCAAGTCTTGCGCATCTTTTGAGACACTTTTCGCGAAAATCGGACGTACCAAAATCGGACGTACGCTGCGCGACTTTTTATACATGCATGTCAACCCCAAAATCGCTCAAAAACGTGATTTTGTGTACAAAATCAATGGAAATTGTGTTTTCAGCCAAAAATCATACATGTATGATTATTTTTGCTTTTACTGGTTGAAATGAATTAATTTTATGCTGTTTATGACTGCAAAAGTGTCCCCAACTAATTTCAATGAAAAAACAATAGAAAACAAAAGGTCGAAAAAACAAAGAAATACATAAGAAATTCACAAAACAATAAAATACATAAGAAATTAATTCCAATTCGGCAAATTTTTTTTATAGATAATTGTGAGAAATGTCAGAATGAATATTTTCACCAAAAATTAGTATTCTACTAGCTATTGTAAGTGAGTTATACCGGTAGGCAAAAACGTAATTTCATGCACTTATTTGCATAATTAATTACTTAAAAAATAGAAAAAAATAATTTTTTGAAAATTTTACTATACAGTCGTGCAGTTTACATCCGGCTCTATGCGCATGCAAATTTTCGGGGCGATCGCGCGATCAGCGGCCGAGATCTGAAGGGGGGGTCAAATTGACCCTCCCCCCCCCCCAGTTAAAACCTGGTCTGAAATAGCCCAGTTAAAATAGGGTTAATGGAAAATGCATGTCATATCAAAATCAAAATTATTTCAAATGGGTTAACAATCAGTGGCAGAGATGCTACATTTCAGAATCTTTAAACACAGTAAAAGTTTAGGAAAAAGAAAACCAAAATTAGAAAATATGCAATGTCAATTTCCTGAAGCCAGATCTCAAATAACATTGATTCAGTCTAGTAT
This sequence comes from Eucidaris tribuloides, assembly GCA_001188425.1. Taxonomy (NCBI): domain Eukaryota; kingdom Metazoa; phylum Echinodermata; class Echinoidea; order Cidaroida; family Cidaridae; genus Eucidaris; species Eucidaris tribuloides. Next base: position 17,204 of record JZLH01S0376750.1, read on the forward strand.
GTTCTCAAAATAACATTTTTGCTGTTGACAGTTATATAGCGTTCAGCGTTCAGTATGTTCATGAGTAGTTTTCACGGTGGTTCGACCTGTGTGACCAACTTATATCCAGCTTCCATGATAAATAATACACAAGGACGTCTGCCAAATTCATGATTTTACTAAATAAGGTCAGACTGTCATAAATTTTGGTTATGATTTCATGTGACCTTTACAGGTAGCATCAAAATTCTTTGGGTATACGCCACAATATTAAACCAGTCATTTATACGGGACTTTTCAATTGTCAACCCGTGTTAATGTATATAAAACCAAAAGTTTACGGGAGCCCAAATTCTCTTGAACAGCGTGCCCTCTACTACTAAATGCTGGTGAATGACAAATTGTTCATAGCAAGAATTGTGACATGCCATGTTTTCTGTACTGTTGTTTTAAAGAGTTAAATTCTTAGCACTTGACTTACAATCTAAAAAAAACCAACAACAAAATAATTAAATAATTAAATAGCAACAGGCAAGACTGTATGATCACAGTATTCAAAGCATTCAATTTAATTTCAAATTTTTATGCAGACTAGCATTTCAAATATATATCACTTTAGAGAATGCAAGCGATATATTTAAGTTTGTATGCAGGTAAGCAAGACCAATTTCTGAATTTTCTTGTACAGTCAAGTTTATCCGCGACAATCTTGAGAACGCCGCTCCTGTCAAGAAACGGAAAGGGAAGAAGAGAAGAGCCCAGCATCCGAAGAAAGATGGGGAGGAGAAGAGACGGGTGGAGGTCCAATCACAGCCCAGTACTGCACAAGGTTGGCCAATCAGAATTGTTGGTTTAATTTTGAAAATATATCTATCATGAAATTAGTGATAGACATTGAGTCAATTTGAATTGTAATTTAATTTTAATAGTGTATACAGTATTTCAACTAATAATTTTGGTGGATTTGAATAAATTGTGTTTATTTGATTATGATAATTTGTATGTTACTTCCTTTCCTTTCATTTCCTTCCCTCCTTACAACTATTCCTGGATCCACCAATGAATAATCAGTTTATGCTTGTACATTCTCATTTGATATTTAAACTCTTTCAGACTATGATTATAGGGGATTAGTAAAATTCAAAACACTGTGCTTAACAGACCTTGCCAAATTAAAGCTCATTTCCTGTACTTCTGAAATCAGTCATTAAAATCTCTGCAAATATTAACAATGAAATTCTGATTATGTGCCAGCCTAGATATACAGTTGGCATAGTCAGCAATCACAACAATGTTGGCTTCTCTTATCTGCCGTGGCATTGATGAAGTACATGTAGGCGTGGTGACTGATTTGAAGAGATCAGCCAATCACAGTGACTAATGTGCCAGTTTGACCAACCAATGATATTCATCAGTGAATCAAATTAGCCAATCAGATATAGTCATTTGCCACATCTGGAACACAAATATTGTGAATGAATTGCCAATATTTGTTATGAATTAATATATAATTTGGCCAGGGAAAATAACAGTTACAGTAACAAATAAATATTATGATACACACTTGGTGTATTGGATGAATTGGTGCCGGTGATTAATTTTGATTTAATTCCCTGTGATTGATTTTGATTTAAATCCTAATCATTGTGACACTGTTTCATCTTTTGAGCCAAATTAATTCATTTGAAAGGAGTAAGCCATATGTTGTCAAATCAAAACAGCTGTAGAATTGCACCTGTTCAATGAATAGCATGTCTATTTGTTGGAAATAACTGTGCTTTTAATGTGAAAAATATGAATCTATTGTACATCTTTTTTCCATCCCATATGGCTACACTGTTACCTGCATGTAAATAGTATCTTCCATTTCACTCTATGCATTCCCCTTTGACAAGTGATTGATATTACTCGTAGAGTAGAAACAAATGATGGGTGTATTTCACAATGGTATAGTCCTGATTATCTGAAAAAAAAGGTGATAAAAATGGGAGAACACTTTACCCCAACCCCAGCCTCAGCCCTGTTACTCAATGGTGATTGGAATGCTACACATTTGACATGGCATTAAAGGTTAGTGACATGATTGGGAACACTTCAAAATGCATCAAGAACTAAATGAGTTGAAATATTTACCAACTATACACCAGCTGGAAGGATTTGTCTCGAATTTGTTTACATATGGAGAATCAAGCATGAACATTAATTCTATTGGGGCACGATAAAAATATGACGCGTAGAGAGCCACATAGGTTTGCCTGTAACAAGGGATATTGACATTAGTTATTATAGAATGAGTCAACGTTTGACTACAAGATTTTCATAGGAGAATGCGTGCATAGTTTACTTGATTCTAGAGAAGTTTCAGCCCAACTTGAGGACTACCCCCATTCATGTCATTTACCTTTAGACTGTATTCAGATTAAATACAGTATAGTCAACACAAATGTTTCTCTTATTTTCTTTTGTAAATAGTCCTGCTAAAGCCCTGGACATTGCACACTCTAAAAATCTTCCATTTCAAAATTCTCTTTGAATTGACCCATCCACATTTGTGTCCTATCGTTACCGATTTTTGTACAGGTTTTCTTGGAAGTCTCACACCAGTTTGGTTTCAACCGAATTTGGACAACAAGCTGAGCCTTCATAGCACCATGGCATTCATCTCATTGATGTAAGTAGTGTGGAATTAACTCTTAACGTGCCAAAGTCGCAAATCTGCACCACATAATGCACGTTAAGAGTTAAAGGTGAAAAACCTAGACATCAGTGTGCATTCAGAGATTACAGAACAATAAGTTTTGAACATTTGAGAAATTTGGCTAAACTGTTTAAGACTAATGAATGCTCAAAGTCCATCCTTATTATTGGAGATTCTTTGTGTGATGTGAATGTGGAGAACTTTCAATTTTCTTTGGACACAATTTTTTCACTATTGCTTATTTTTCTTCAAAAATCCAACTTTCTCCAGCGTCTTGTTTAAATATATTACAGCTACAATTATTGTGCATATTTTTTCTGAAAGAACTTGCTCCTGTTTTTAACTGGCAATTGATAAATTAATGAAAATATGTGGAAAAAATGTGTACAGAGTCAATGGGGAGTTCTCAAGACTCTTCTGGAAAAAAAGAAAGAGTTGCCATTTTAGGAATCCTGCAAAATAAGGACTAGATAATATTGAACAAATATAACTCTTGAAAGGTTCAGTCAAATTTTCTCCACTTTACTTTTTTCTTTCTCTTGTTGTTTTGCATTCTTTGATTGCATATACATGTAGATGTCTGTGTTTCATTTTTTTTTACCATAGCAGTAGATGTGACTGTTTTGTGTTCATAACTGTCATAAGTCAGAATGTCATATGCCCTCAAATTTAAACATGGTTATTGTACATGTAACAGCAGTAACAGCGAATGCTTGATATTGAGTTAGATATTCAATTGTTTTATTCAAGAGCTTTCGAAGCAGTCATGCTCAAGATCAAGAATTTTGTGACAAAAATATTCTCGATGAATGATGTTCTCAAAGGAGTGATCATTACACTCAAATACAAAAGTAATTCCCTCCTAAGCAGTGCCTCATAATTTCTTAGCCTCATACAATATGTTAAGAATGGATGTCTATACATAATAACACCAAAAAAATGTGACTTTTCAAATATAGTTATTTTGTCTTTATCATGAGCAAAGTTTAAGCCAATTGTAGTTCTCAGTACTTCATTATTTGTTTTGTTCTTGTATCCATAGATTGGCAATATTGTGTGTCTTCAACGTGTCATTATTTCTACAACTGAAATCACTGGAGGAAAGTGCAACAAACAAAAATGTGTGGTCCAATGCAGAATTTGTGAAAAGGCTCAGGTGAGATACATTATAGATAAATGTTCACTCATTTTATTCACTCCGGGATCTTGGCACAAAATACTCAAAACAATAAATGATAAACTTGCATCAATATAACAATTGTTATCTGTATCTACTCTTTCTGTGGTGGTCTGAGGAAACATTCTAAAGCTTATTTGTACCCACAAGAAGTTCCTTTCTTTTGCTGGGGTGTAACTATTTGTTTGTTTGTTTGTTTGTTAGTTTTTGTATTACAAACTTTTGAGATAGTGGCTTGGGTGCATTGGTGATGTAGATTACATGTAATTTACCTCCTTTGGAGCCAAAAAAACACTACCAACTACTCGTAAAATGAATTTCAATTGGGCAATTCCAAAATAAAAATTTGGGGCATTTACACTATATCATTCCGTCGGCTTCCCAAGCAAACATGTTATGAAGTTGTGCTTCATTGTAAATATCATAATGAGGCCTGTAATAATCTTTCATTAATCTGGATTGAGTTATTATAGCCAGTAATCTCTCATTAATCTGGATTTACTTAAAGACAGAGTAAGGGATTTGCACGTCAGAAAACGGTAAAATGA
>JZLH01S0376861.1:11899-35257 GCA_001188425.1 Eucidaris tribuloides
TAATTCAGCCTCACCCAAAACGGAGTGTGTCGTTCGTGACTCGTCCGGTGACCACCATATCAAGATTTATCTCGGTGTTGTAGCATATACCAGACCATCATATCTCTTCCCCACCTGAAGAAAAGAGTACTGAAATTGTTGACATCACCTGGGTCAGAAATTTGCGGGACACATCGTCGAGTACAGCCGTGGTGCGCGAGGTGCAGGCATGTGTTCACACGATCTTCAGCATTTTTAGCAAGAGCGACTACAGTCGCAACCACTGCTCAGACGGATTACCGTTGAGAAGCACTTCCTGATGCAATTTTTTGATGTAACTAGGCACGTCAAGGTATGGATGTACTAGAGCCACCAATGAAGTGAATTAGATTGGTAGCCATGAAAAGGTCAAAAGGTACGAAGGTCCGCCCTGAAAAATCCGGGTCCCTTATATATGTCTGATTTGGCTCTGGTAGTCTCTGCTCGGACTTATTTAATTGGACCTATTGGGTGTCCAACGTCAGTAGGTGATGTTTCAGATGGGTGGGTGGTGGGTGCATGGTGCGGTCGCAGTCAGAATACGCAGTTTGGTCAACGTATACGGCACACCACCATGTCTGATCAGCATATTGTAACGATAAGGAATGATCCAAGTACATTTTTGTGCAGTAGTCGTGTTGCTTGTGCTGATCGACTAGAGAGATCACGGATTTCAGTTTCGGGCTCGGGCCAACATAAATGGTAGAATAAATTGATTGGTCAGTTTTCCTTTGTCAATGCGATAACTACCATGTTAGAACGAAGGCAGGCTTTTGAACCGCTTTTCTAAACACTGGTCGTGAAAGTTCTAGCACCATGTATACATATTTATGAGTGAAGTAGTGTAGTCTGAGAGCAAACTCCCTTGGAATGAACTGACAGATTGAGGACATGAAAGCGTACCAAGAGGTCAAAGGTCACTCCCGGGCCCTTAATATGTCTGATTTGGGCTCGTTACCTAGCGATAACTTGTAGAGTGGTCCCTGATCGGATTGGATGTAACTTGGTGAAGTAATTGTAGTGAGGCAACCAATGAAGCTGATTAGATTTGGGGTCTGAAAGTCAAAAAGGTCCAAAGTCACCAGAGTGGGCCTTAAATACTGGTTCTGATTTGGGCTCGTTCACCGTTCATAGCGATAATTGAGAGTCGGCCTTGAGTTCAAATTGTGATTACACGGTGAAACGTATGTATTAATAGGCACTGCATATGAACTGATTAGATTTGGGGGCTGAAAGTCAAAGGTCGAAAGTCACCCGGGCCTGAAATATGTTCTGATTTGGGCTCGTTCGAAGGCCCAAGATATTCTGAAGCGGGCGATTAATTCTTGAGAACACCCTGTTGAAATTTCTATGTTAGACTGGTGGGATATATTATTTGATGGGCAAGACATGACTGAATTAATTTTGGAGTTCAAAGGTCAAAAGGTTTCGTAAGGTCAACGCGACCTAAATTATGTCTGATTTGAGGCTCGTTAAACGCGATTACTAGAGCGGGTTCTGGTTGCGGATTGTGAGTTGAAACTTTGGTGAAGTATTTTATTAATATAGGCACCAATAACTGAATTGGTGCGATTGGTGGGAGGGCAAAGGTCAAAGTCACCCCGGGGACCTTAATATGCTCTGATTGGGCTCATTAACTCCGTGATAAACGAGGTAGTACTTATGTCCGATATAATTTGATGCTAAACTTGGGAGACGTATCTTATAATAAGGGCACAATTATGATTCGATGTTGGAGTTTGAACAAGGTCCAGCCGAGGTCAAGTCACTTGGGCCTAAATATGTCTGATTTGGCTCGGTTATCCTGGGCCCCTGCGATAAACTTGCAGAGGCGGCCTTAAATTGGATCTTACTGTAACTTGCTCAACAGGCTCAATGGGCTTATCATATGCGTTATTTCATCCACATTGGTCTATGCTAGCATGGTAACCCCTTTGAATGCTTTGTCAAATTAACACAATCAAGATGGCGGTGAGTGCAGCGCTGCGGAGGCATACTCTCGACTAGCGCGCAGTCGAACTTGCTCTAAGTTTTGTTCTACATTTTTAACATGAATCGTACAGATCCCCTATCTATACACAGGTTGTGTCCCAGGAAGAATGCTACGAGTATATTCGCTAATGGAGCTTCTTCACATATTATTGGCAAATATGTCATTAATTTTTATTTCGTTTGTTTAGAACTTCTTTTTCCAATAAAATATACATAATGAGATCATTGATTGATAATGGAGGAGGCCGTTCTGATTCTAGGGCCATTTTTAACGAGGAAGGCAATGCATATTTACCAAATTTCGCTGACTACATCAATTTTCTAGTACAGGCGCGGTATCGGAACGCCTAGATATTGTGGCCGTTCTTGAGGCTTGCCTAATATCCAGTTTTTCCAGCCGCTACTCAGACAAACCGCGATGACAATGGAGGTAGTAGCATCGTCTTTCTTATGAAAGGAGGGCTTCCCAGCTTTCCATAAAAGAAGTACGATGCTTACCTACCATCTCCATGTCCTGTCGGCGGTTTGTCTCGTATTGCGGCTGGTATGCAAGCTCCGAGAGCGCTCACAATACTAGGCGTTCGTCGATGACGCGCGCGCTGTAGAAAATCTGGCCGAATTGAAATTGCTATGGCCTCCGAAACAAGGGCCACTATGAATGCAAAACGGCCTTCTTCAAAATTCAGATCTTGTATCATTTTATTGGAATCAATAGTAATTCTAAACCAACAAAATAAAAATAATGATCATGTGCCAATAATGAAAGAAATTATGTGATAGTACTCGGTGAGGCATTCTTTTCTGGCCACCCCGTATATATTCCATTTTGAAACAAATGTTCAGTTAGGCCCTTTGTCATTGGGGGGGGGGGCAGAGGGGCGCCAGTGATAAACTAGTTTTAATGATTCTGCAGTGATTAAATTCGACAGTTAAAGTGGTAAATATGTCCTCTGGTTCTGATTGTAAAATTATTATCAGGTATGCTTGTCAGAGCTTTACTGGTGGGTTTGAATTTTCCAGGGTCATACTTTAATTAAAATCTGTAAATGAATGAGGATGGTTTCACAGGCCATACCAAAAAATGAAAGAGCTAAACCTTCCACCGAATATACATAGTCTAGGAGGTAGTTTTGTATTTATTTCATCCATTTGGTTATGAGTCCTGTTTGATTATTTTATACCTACTGAAAGATGCCATTAATGTCGCAAATATGCATCCACAAAAGTACATACAATGTCTCCCATCCAGACCTGCTAATTTCCTGGCAACGCTTCAGAGTTCAATCATCGCCTTCTGGCCCTCTTTGATGGGAAAATAGTGTTATGTATACGTAAATTTAGTCAGGGCTCCTTATCATATCTATACAGTATTTAACTCTTTTGCCCCTGTGCATTATGAATACACTAGCTGTGAATGTATTTCAGATACCGATCCATCAACAGTGCAGTTACGCAATGTGCCATTCATTGCACATGAGAATGCATGTCTGTGTGACAAAAATGATCGTTGTAGTACAGTTCATTATTTTTTTTTTTTTTTTTTTTTTTTTTTTTTTTTTTTTTTTTTTTTTTTTTTTTTGTCTTGGGGAAAGGTGTGAAAGAGAAAGAACAGGAAACTACCATAGTCCCTCCAAATGTAAATTCATAATTAACACTACTCTTTGTTCTCTGAGCGGACCGTCAACAAGATCGGCGTATGCGAGAGTACAGTGGAAGATTAACAGTAGTTGACTAGCAAGTAAAGGTTAAACCCAGAATTTGTTTGGAGATGAAAGCAAAACTGAAAGCAAGTATCTTGCTAAGGAGCTCAAATCCTAAACTTCTATCTTAATGGTTGATTTGTTTACAAAAATTATGTTGATTACACCAAAATTCAGTCTTTTTTATCTGATATGCTTATGGTAATCATTGGTGTGTCGTATGGTGGGGCCTTTGCCGGTTACATTCGGGGGCGACCAAAATTAAGAATTGTTGTCACTTCTTGCATTTGAACCAATATAACCAAAAAGTACTTATCAGAAACCAATCAAAAGTATACATTTACTGAAAGCGTATACATCAGAGAATCCATGCAGCCAATGTCAAGTTGTTATACAGGGTGTGTAAAAAAAAATTTAAGGTAATATCACAAAAATGTATAATTTTGTGATTATCTGATGACAACTTATCACTTGTCATATTAAGATCAAGGTTCAAATAATTGTGTCGTGTGTCAAAGAGCACACTTTATCAGCTTAAGAAAATGTATAGTTTTTAGCTACTTTTTGAATTTCAGATGTAGTTAAAGGGTGTGGCAAAAATAATGTTTAAAAATTGATGTTGTGAATTTGGGTACATAATAACACATTAATTACAGCTAATTAATTAAATAGTTTACTAAACGTAATAACAAATCTTTTAGAGATTAAGTAGTCGAATATTGATTAATGAATGAATCACGTAGAGTGTATTTAAACAATTTTCAACCCACACAAAGATGTAGCCCTGAAGTTGAACATATACATGTGTGTTCTTATTCGTACTATTCAATGCTTCATAATGTGTATCAAGTCAAATGGCAAGCATAAGCTAACCAGTCATTAATTAAGCTAATCGGAAATGACCACTCTGTTGAAAACACATTAATTCACTTTATTTTCTTAGAATTGTAAATAAACAGTGCTTAGTTTAGTCAGAAAACTTTTCAAAACTCTGTGATAAGAATCAGCTGGCAGAAAAATAGTAGTAAAAAGAAAAGAGTGTATATATAATTTTGGTTTTAAATTTTTTTTTTTTCCCCCATAGGGTTTGTGACAGGCTCCTCCACGCTTATCCACTCAGATTGTACCAATCGTTAACATTTTTGCATTTTCACTGATGAACAGCAAAGTGTCATTATCAATATTGTTGACTCAGGGCATTTACAGAACAAAAGCAGTCTGAGTAATGTGATATTTGAGCTGAAGGAATGAAGCCCGAAATAATAATCATAATTGGATAATAGAATAGGCTACTGGGAACAACAAGTTGAAGTGAAGAAGGAGGACTAAAATGTAACACCACCAGGTATTGGGTCCAATCTCCCACTATAACAACACAATGACCTATTATAAGAATGCCCAGCTAAATTGCAGATTCTATGTGTTCATACCATATATCCAAATGAATCAAATATCTTTCGTCATTCTGTATCCAGGTCCATCTCCAAAGAACTCAACACGTCTCCTGTCTGTGCTCAGCAATGGTATATCCTGTCATGCCAGAATGTAATGAAATTCCAATCAGCGCATAGTCTCACAAAAAAATTGTGCGAAGTGAGAACAGTGCCTCTTTGGCAACGTTTTATGAGAAAATACCTTCGTGATCATGACGCTTACATCAACATCCAACAGCAATGAGTCCTAGCTTATAAATACAGAATTTGTTTTGGTCATTTGCTTGCACTTTAATTCCTGAGATATGTTCGAGTTTAAATAAAAGGGTAAATCAGCAATTGTGGCACTTTCACTTCGAGTTCGCGCATAGCTCGAGATTCATAACAGCAAATTCTAAGTTCAGAACAAAGCAACATTCAAAAGCCCTTATTGATGACATATACGTCTTTGTATCATAACAGTATTTTTGCTAAGCCAAGAGGGTGGTACATTTTACTACATGCAGCAATTTTTTTTTATAACAATGCTCTATGACTATTTTGTAACGATACTTTTATTTGATTTATTTTAGCATGATGTTTTTCCACCATTATAATATCAAGCAAACAACAAATTTTATGTATTTATATTGAATCAATGTATTTAATAGTCACTTGAATTTTAGTTGACATCCCATATCACAACACAACCTACTTTCCTTTGTAGCTTTCTCACGTCTGTAGGTTGTCGTCATGAGATTGGGTTTCGTCGTTTGATGTAACCCAATCGTCACAGTTCCCTGGTCCTCTGTCACCAGTCATTACTGCACTGGGAATACTCTTTAGAAATTCACCTTTTGGTTCCAGTCATATTTTGTGGGGGCTGGTTGGCTTGTTAGGAGAGAGGGAATGCTATCTTGACTGTCACAAAATGATAATAAAAATGAAATTGAAAATAATAAATAAAAGAATATAAAAACCAAAAAGGAAATAACTAACTAACTAACTAACTAACTAACTAACTAACTAACTAACTAACTAACTAACTAACTAATAACTAACTCACTAAGTAACCAACTAACTGAATAGAGAAATAAATGAATAAATAAATATATAAGTAAATAAATGAATAAATACAAAGATAAATAAATATATAAAGAAATGAATATATGAATATGTATAAATGAATGAATGAATAAATGAATAAATGAATAAATTGTTCCAGATTGGGTTTCATCCCTTTTATATAACCCAAGCGTCACAGTTCTATGGTCCTCTGTCACAAGTCATTACTGTACTGGGAATACTCTTTAGAAATTCACCTTTTGGTTACAATCATATTTTTGTGGGGCCTTGTTGGCTTGTTAGGAGAGAGTGAATGCTAGCTTGACAGTCACAAAATGATAAAAATGAAATTGCAAATAATAAATAAAAGAATATAAAAACCAAAAAGGAAATTAATAATTAACTAACTAACTAAATGAATGAATAAATAAATAAATAAATAAATAAATAAATAAATAAATAAATAAATAAATGAAATAATAAATGAAAAAATGAATAAATTGTTCCAGATTGATTTCTGCCTTCGATGTAACCCAGTTGTCACAGTTCCGTGGTCCTCTGTCACCAGTCATTACTGCACTGGGAATACTCTTTAGAAATTCACCTTTTGGTTACAATTGTATTTTGTGGGGGCTGGTTGGCTTGTTAGGACAGAGGGAATGCTAGCTTGACAGATGCTTGACAGTCACGAAATGATAAAAATGACACTGAAAATAACTGAAAAGAAGAATATAAGAATAAAAAGGGAAATAAATAAGTGATTGAATGAATGAATAAACAAATAAATGAATAAGTGAATAAACAATTAAATAAATAAATAAATTTATTATTTTATGAATGACAAAAGTTGTAACACATGTCTATCTAGGCTTTTGACATTTGGTTGTGAAGTCAACCACAAGAGCAAAAGAAATATAAGAATATATTACATTTCTCTTTTCTTTTTTTTTGAGGGGAAATGTGATAAACATTCATACATGTATTCCCAGGTCAGTGGATATGAAATGATAATTGCAGTATATACATGTATCTCCCTGTCTACTAAATGTAAACTGATTCTCTCTTACATCTGTGGCCAAATTTTGATGGACATCCACAATAATTTTTTTAATGTCGTAAACATTTATTTTGTAATATTTTTTCCATAACATGTCAGTACAAGTTATGAATAAGTTTTGGTTCTTGGTGTTTTAGAAAAATGAAACTATCTTCATTGTGTTAAAATATGTAGTAAACTCGTTTCGTGTAAAATGTAAATATTGAACTTTCCAGTCACATACTGTAAATTCTGGTGCTCTTAAAAAAAGACAAATTGAAGGATATACAATTTTATCCCCCTCAAAAGGGCAAATTCAGTAGAAGATAAATTGGTTTCATCAATAATTTGTAAGTTCATTCATTTCTTACAATTATTCTGTAAAAAGTTAGTAATATTTCTCTCTAAATTTTCCTAATGTACTAGGTATCTCTTGTTACCCATGGGAAGGAGGTCTACTGTGAATTCACTACCGTCCAACAGAACATCAAAGAACCAAAGTTTGACAAAACATTTTACATGTAAGTATCTCCAAGTATATTAGTCTTAGTTATTTTGGTAAATATAGGGGACAGTGATTTCCACGATTGTGGAAAACTTATAGAACTTTCGGATATGACCACTAGAACGTGATTTTCAAACGGAATATCACAGAAAACCTTTTTCCTCTCCAGATTTTCACTTTTTGAAAGAAAAACCCCCTCAAATTTATAACAAATTTGGAAAAAGTTGACAAACACACAGAAATGGTGGCAAAACAATGTACATAATATTCATATTAAAAGTCACATAACAGAATTGTAACTTTTTCATGTATGTAAAGTCTACATCAAATCAGAATTTCCATTTTTCAGGCAAGTTGATATGGAATTCCAAACTTTTTAAAACAGGAAAGGCTTTTTTTAAAACACAAAATCACTTTCCCTATAAATATGGCAACCTTTTCTGGGGTACACCATATTTTGAGTGTCCTGTTTTTGTTATCTCCTCCTCACAATTATAATTCTAGCTTTTGAAACTATTATCAGACCATCTGTAACTTTTTCTGTGAAATACTTTAATAATTGGATAACTTTTGAGTGTTATAAATGCTTAAACCCTTCTGGTATCACACTCAGGATCTTGTTCAAAGTGTATGGAGTTTTGATACAGTGGTACAAAGCGGGTTAAGTAACTGACATTCAATTGTGAAAATGTTTGAATGGTAAAATGACCACTTAGTCTTCGATGTTGCAACTTGTAATAAGGGCAAATAACAGGAGTGGAAGAAGTCTTTACTTTGGGATAAAAATACTATGAAATCAAGTACACTGTTCAAGGCTAAGGCTTCTGCAGTCTAAATATCACAGTCAAATGTTCATTACTTTTTAAACAATGACCATCAGTACTCATTGTGACAGGTGAATTTGTTATGTAGCTTTGTATGGGATCAATTTCTATCAGGGCACCCGATTAATTCAGTACTGGTAAATGAACACTTATTTCTCCACAAGTAAACAAATTCAAGACAAATCCTTCCAGGTAGGAGATACACTCCAGCTGGTTTATACATTGGTATAATATTCAACCTTTTTGGTTCTTGAGGCATTTTTGACTTCTCTCAATGATGTCAATGCCATATAATGTAGTAAATTGTGTGTTTCTGTTTTCGGTGAACATCACAAATATGTACTGAGTTACACTGTATGGCATGTGATTGGGTAAGTACTTTTAGAGATGTATGAATGATGTGATGTAACTACTCTAACAGTCAATGTGGACTTTGTGATTTTTATAAAAAAAATGCTCTGAAAGGTTTGTTGAAAGATATGTAAATCAAAGTAACACTTTCCTTGTATTTTGTTCTTTTGATACAGTCCTTTAGAACTCATCCATACTACGAGTAGAGTGATAATACAAGTGAACAGACAGACTGGGAAAAGGTGAGAAAGAAGAAAAAAAACGCCAACAATCTCATTATTTATGAAAAAATGCATAGCCATTTAATCAAAAACACACTGATTTAAATGCAGTAACCATTAACCCCTTGTACGAGTTAACTTGTTTTGGGGTCTATGGAAAATGTGTGTTATACTGAAATAAAATTGTCTCCAACGGGTTAACATGTTGTCCATCCTGTATGGTCATTGATAAAATTGACTAAAATCATTCACTCCAGTGGTATACATTAGCAAGGGGGTGGTGGGCCCAAGTCCCCCCCCCCCACCCCCACATCCAGGAGAAAGTTTACTTTTTTCGCATTCTTACACAGGATCTTTGATCTGTGAAATACCGATTTATTCTAAAGTGAAAGATACTTGGAGCATATTTCTGCCTATAGGCAAGGCTCCACATTAACTTTTTTTGGTTACCTGCCCTGCAACTGAAACTATCTCTTTCAGATTTTTACTTGCAAAAAATTAAAAAATAAAGAAGAATAAAAATCATTATTTCTGTCTAATTTTAATCACTAAGGCCTTTTTAGGGCATTGGAAGTTTGTTATAATTATTTGGGGGGATGTACAAGGTGTGATTTATGAATTTAAAGAGTTGTGAAATTCCTACAATTCTGCACGAGTTATCTTCAATAATATATAAAATGGGACAGGAATAATGCATACCACACATCTGCACATGATACACAGTTGATGTTTTTAACTCAAGCTTCCAACCCAAACATAGAAAATGATGAACAAGTGAACAAAATGATGACATTTTGTAGTTTCAACACAATATTTATGCATATTTTGTTCACGTTTGGTAATTTTGTGGACATGTTTTCCTCATTTGACAATGAAATTTTTACTTGCCCATTTGGGCAAGTAGATTTTAAGATTTTGATCTTTTACTTGCCTGACATGAAATTTTACTTGCCCTGGGAAAGTGGGCAAGTGCTTGCATCGAGCCCTGCTATACATGTAGGTGTGGCCCAGATAAACAAACCAGACACCCATTCTATGGAATGTAAATTGTGAAACAACAGGTGTAAAAATGGAGTGTCTATTAATGATTAACCTTTGTTTACAAGAAGGAGGAGGATTGTGTGGAAATTGACACTCTTGCTATTTTAACCCAGGTGTCAACTCTGCAACTGGTGATATTTTCTTTGTCTAATAGCAAGTACATGTAAATCACAGAGCACAATTATTACTCCAGTTGTAATGAAACTAAAATCTTGTGTATCTAAACTCCGGATGAAAGCTTGTGAATAAAACAAATCAAATTGTATAGAGATATGGGAAACCTCAGAAAGGTTGTGAATAACAAAAATAATTTGACACAGATTTTTTATCCAAGAAAGTCTTTCTACATTTGTTAATGTAAAAATTTCAATAGGGTGAAAGGGACTGTCTGTTAATAATTATCCCTTGTTTACAAGAAGAGGAGGATTGTGTGGAAATTGACACTCTTGCTATTTTAACCCAGGTGTGAACTTTGGAACTGGTCATATTTTCCTTGTCAACAAGAAGTAAATCGACTACATTTAACACCAGTAACAATGACAATTAGTAACTAAAATGCAAGAAAGCTTATGACCCTCTCCCCCCCTAAAAAAAAAAACTAAAAAAAAACTCTAATTTTTCAGAGATTTGGTTCTTACCCGAAACTTTTAATATTTTTCAATGTGAACTGAAAATATAAAGCGATTGCTTTGCAAGAACATTATGTTAATTAGATTGTATTGAGAAATTCACTAGAATTTTGACACCAATTATACATGAAGTGGTGATTGTTATGACTTATGCATATGCATACAGACTCACACAGATACACAGTCACACAAACATAAACACACATACACAAACATATCTATTGATCCATTGGGTACATTTTTGTTTTCTTCTTGTTATTCTATTCCCTGCACTTCTGATATTTTACCTCACAATGCTGACTGAGTAAAGGCCATCTCTACCCCATGAGACCACCTGTGTGAAAGAACACTGACACATGCACAGACACAAACAGACACATTTGTATACATACTTTTAAATAATTAAATGAAATACATCATGCTTGCGCCAATCTCTGTAGATGTAGGTCAATGAATTCTACGCATCGCGAACGTGACTAAGATGACATGAGCGCCAAACTTCATCTGTCAAGTGAAGCATTAATGTGATTAATGATTCACGGTGTTTATCTACGGTCTCATTTAATTAAGTCTGCAATTTTTTCTCCCTTTTCTCCTGAATTTCTACAGATTTGATGAAGTTGTGGGCTCTATGTCATTCGGAATGAAGAATCTGATTGCCTCATCAAAGGTAATGCAACTTTATCTCTCCTTTCCTCCCCTTTCCCTAACCCCGCTTCTTTGTGAGGTCTGAAATTAAATGCGGATTTCCTCACGTTTTAGCACTCAAATTTTACCTACATCTCCTTCAACATTCATATCTTTGGAGATGACATTTTGGAATGGGTTGAAGCTGATGACATTGCTAAGTGAAGAGTTATGTGCGAGAAAAGCTCCGCCCCCTCCCCACTGACAGAATTTTAAAATGAAATGAGTTTATTTCACATTTATGTACCATTGATGTGCAGTGAGATGGGCTTGATATAGAAAGTGGATTGGAAGATGTTAACATTTTATTGCATTTACTCTACTCTGTTTGCTGGCATAGCTGCTGTTTTCCATCTAACTTGTATTAAAGGTAGGTTTTGTTTGCTATGTTGTTGTGCATGCCGTGTATGTTGCACTATGTCATTGCTATTTTCTGGAACAGTTGAATGTAATGATGATCAGTGCATGATTCCATATGTGACCTTGAAAAATAGATGATGAGATTGATCACAAAATGGGGTAACTCCATTTTCCACCAAAATTGAGTTTTTAACATTAAAACATTTACCACCTATTGTGCTTACCTAGCGATAGTGTACAGTTTGAAGCCAAATTCCACAAGCAACTACAGAATGTTTAAGTTTTACTTTTATTTTTCCATAGGCATGTGTACAAACTTGGGTAAAGAAATGCATTTTTCTCCAGAGTTACTCAAGTGGAGTTAACTCGTTTTGCATAAAAACTCTTTAAATATTGTGCGATACTTCAGAGCAAAATTTTGTCCAATCTTGAATGAGATTTTTTTCTCCATATTTCCCCTAATAAATCACATGATGTTTGCAGTACCATTTTGAAAACCGTCTGCTTATTTCCATTTTCAGATATATGGGGCATACTCAGTGATAACATGTGTATTGTGATGAAGAGAGTTTGTAAACTTTGATTGTGTAGTGTATATAGTATTCAGCAGTCATATTAGAAGTTTACCACGTTTTTCACACCAACTTTTCCTACTAATAACACATGTTTGCAGCATGTCTTTTTTGTTTCATTAATATCATTTTGTAAATATATTTATCACAGATATTGTTATTTTTAAAAACTTTTTTTGCATAATTACCTTTTCCATTACTTTAGGTTAGTCTTTCCCATCACTTGTACAATAAATTTGGTGTGTAATGATTAGAAACACGGTGCCATCACTCATCACGGGGCACAATATTTCTTTTTTGCACCCTGGACCATAAACCCTGCTATCTTTTGAATATGAATAGGAATATTTCATCTTCATCCAAACTTAATTTCTTACAGTGTCCAATAAAGCAGATTGTTTTATCATTTTCCCCCTGGACCGTATGTTAACTTGGGGGGGGGGGGGGTTGCCTTAACGAATTTCGTGACCATTCCGCCGCACAAAATTGTTTTGACCGCATTGCTTGCTGACTTCACTTTCTAAGTCTTGGGCATCTATTGCGACCATTTTTGCGAAAATCAGACATACTGTTTCGACGCTGCACAACTTTTTATTCATGCACATGTCAGCCCCAAAACTGCTCAAAAATGTTATTTTGTGTACAAAATCAATGGAAATTGTGCTTTTTCATTGCGTTATATAAACATGGATATTTTTACTTTCATTGGCTACAATAAACTTATTTTAGCATAATTATGCTTTGAAAAGTGTCTGCAACAATTTTGCAGGAAAAACAAAACCAAAAGGTAAAAAAAACAACAACAAGGAAATACATAATTCACAAAATGAAATACATAAGAAATTAATTCTGATGTGGCATTTTTTGTAGAAAGTTATGTTAGAAATTTCAAAAAGAATATTTTCACACAAAAAATAGCATTCTACTAGCTATTTTAAGTGAGTTTATGGCAAAAACATGATTTTATGCATTTATTTGCATAATTGATTTTTATACAAATAGACAACAATGTATTGTCTTAGTCAATTGTTTTTAGAATTCTTTGTACTGGAGTTACCACTTATTACCACTTATTATAAAAGTTCTTGGTGATGTGGACTTTTCATAACACATTTGTGGCCATTAAGGGGGAGGGGGTGTCTTTCCCACTTTCTCACACTTTTAAAAGGCTGTGTGTTTTATTTTTATTTTTTTGGTGGGGAGGGGGTGGAGGGTGGGTAAGAAGAGGGGTAGGGGAGCGTGGGTAAGAAGAGGGGGAGGGGAGAGGACATCCTCCCCCATCCCGACCATTTCAGGATTGTTGGCTTTTGTTCTTGATGCGTGATCAGTGATTTTTGAGCCGCACAATTTTTGAAAAAGTCCCCACTGTGGAGGCAGCAAACATCCCCACCCCTTGCCCCTGTTCCCTGCCGAGGAGCCCCAATAGTACTACCAGTTTGAGAAGCTATATGCCGTTGTACATACTTATATGATAAATTTACATGAAATAATTTCAAATGGTGTTTCCCTTTAATTGTGTGGTTGAACCATAGTCTACCCTGTGCTCTCTGTCTGCCATATCTATACAGTTCTGGCAAAGCAACATGGCTACATTATGTCCTGCAGTGATAAAAAAAAAACCCTGACAAATGATTGCTATTTTCACTTCGGAGACAAATCCCGCATGATCCTCCACAAATAACAAACCTGGAGGCAATGACATTGTTTTAAGATTAAACCGAGAGTTACGTGGCCATGAGTTGCAGAAATAATGGCACGCTGATCGCACTTAATCACCAATTCAGTCGTTGAAAGTATGCCAACTCCCTGGCGAGCCGTGAACGCACGGAATCGTTTCGTCTGTGAAGGTTGTGGTTGGAGATTTGTTTGGGTGAGAAATAGAATAAAACCCCTGTTCTTGTGTCGTAATGATTGCAGTAGATCTTTTGACTAGAAATTAATATCATCTTGCAATTAAAAGAATCATCAGTTTTGCTGAAATGTGAGGTCATTTATTTGCGTAACCTCTGAAACATCTGCAGCAAATAGAGAACACTTTCATGCGGTTTATTGGTGATCTGTCACCACGATACCCTGGTATTATGTTATGAAGTATGGAAGTGAAGTGAACGATCAAAAGTATTATGACCTTCACATATTGCCAAAGCTTGAATATTTATGTTTTTCACACAAAGTATTTTTCTTTGTATGGATATATTTCATAAGATGTGCGAATTTATCAGGGTATCGTGGTGACAGTTCACATTTGTCATTGTTTTGAAGATCCAATAGACCAATACTAGTTTGATGTTACAAAATTGCAATGTGATGATCTAACTTGATTGATAGTTGCATATACATGTAAGAAAGAGCAGTATTGAGGGTGGGGGATAGGCTAGTGGAGGGCTGATGAAGGGGTTTGATGGTCTAGGTCTAGGACCCAGGGGAGGAGTGAATTAAGATAGGGGGAGCCCAGATGTTGCATCAAACCATCAGCACAGTTTCTACTCGTTCATGACCCTGGAAGGAGAGCTAATGTAATTTCGTCGTAATAACTTTAATGTTTTTCCCCCCTCACATGCCTCCTCGCATTCTCTCTGCCTCGCTATGACTAACCCTTCCCCAGTGAGGTCACGTGACAGGAACCCTCGTGTCGCCATGGCAACAGGAATGACTGTATATTCCCTAGTAAACCCAGACAAGTTACTCCCTGCGCGAGCTAGCTTACATCCAAGTAGGGAGAAAAAAGTGTGTAACATGATGTGATTGGAGAGTGGTAGATTTTGTGATAGGATGGAATCGGGTTCGTCTTGCTAGTAACTAAATATGTGGATGTTATATCTTTGCTGCTCCTTGGTTTGCTGTTGAGGTAAGTAAGCCTGCTTTTGGATTGTATGCACATGTATTTTTTTCCAGGAATGGCAAAAATGTATTTGGAAGGGGTGATTTAAATTGTGATTTAAATTATTTAGATTGTGATTAAAATCAATAAATTGATTTTGTGATTTTTTTTCATAAATATGGCTAAGATCAAATAAATTTATTTATTAATTAATTAAAATCGCCAACAGTGACCTATTCATTTTTTCAGTAAATTTCATCCAGACCTGTAGATTTTCATGCTCATGCATACTGTATATTAAAGGGGGAGGGGTGGGTGGTGATCTCTAATTAATCTTAGCCTTTGACAATGGACACAAGGTTGGTTCTCCCATGAGGAAACTTTGCATTAAATTCAGTTGATTTTGCATTATTTTTGTAGATTTGTTGTTGCTGATACAATATAAAAGAAAAGTACGGTACTCTTCAAATCTTGAATGTCATTTTTTTTTCTTGAACTGCAGATACCAAATTAAGTTTCAATATAAATTTAACTTTGTATTTGCCACATTTTAAAAGGCGACTTTAGGTTCAGTTTTGGGATTCTTCTTCAATTTGCTGTTTTTGCAAACTAGACACCCCTCTTTCATGGATATAAGGTTAGGTGTGACTGTGAATAATTTGATGGACCTGTGAGGAGAGTATTGCATTGAGTTACATGTACAAGGATTAGAAGGGATCAGTGCATCCCTACTCATTGTTTCATGGTATTTATTAGTAAGGGTGAAATTGTGTGTTTTCCTTGGGTACAGTGAGCTCTTGCTATATTTATAACAAATTCATTGCCATCGTGACAATTACTTTGCTATATCAGAATTTTGTTACATCAGGGTTGTAAAAACAGTGAAATACATAGAAAATTTCACCCTTGGAATGGTATAATTTTGTTGATGTGATGTTGGTGGGTTTGTATGGTGGAGATAGATGGTACTCTGGAAGTTCTTGAACAATTATGCTGACCCATTGAGTGAAGCTCTCTTCAGAGCCACACATTTCAATAGGAAGCTCACAGTTTTATTCTGCAAACCAAGTACTAAAGTTTGTTTTAACAAGATGATCAGAGTTGTATTTAATAAGCTGATGAACTGAAAACTGCACAGTCTGACTGAAATGCTCTTTAATAGACATTACTGGAAAAGACTTCATGAAATGTGAGATAACCTCTCATCTTTAAAACATGAACCCATTCATTGATGTCTCCATTCTTTCATTTATTGACCAAAACTTGGAAAAAGTGTGACTTGACATTGTTCTCTTCAAGAGCAATGCACTTGGTCATGCATGAGGCTAGTGATGCAAGTGAGGTATCATTTGGAAAGAGGAAAAGTTGCTCTTTAGGGATATTATACTTATAAATCTCTATAATAAAATTAGTTGGCAATATTTTAGCTCTAAACCGGGATTACTTTCTCACTGTTAAAACAACAACAAATACACTGCCTTCAAAAGAAATGTTACACAGACAAAACTGATGTCAGTCAGAGTCCATAGAAATGGTAGTTACAGTACATGTACGTATTTGACAATTTCCATTCCTCCTCACAATTTCATGCTGGTTCCCCATCTAGTCATTAATGTCAATCAGTGGTGAAGGCTGCTCCTGTAGTAATATTACTAACTTGTATCCATTGTCAGAAAATGTCTGAAAACATTTACCCAATCCACTCTTGACAATTGTCACCATATGTTCAGACCTTGAGATACATGGATGCATGTGTCACCGACTTTGTCAAAATTCGCTTGTACAGACAGTTGTTGAGAATTTTGAGATTGTTTCAACTGTTTTATGACATAATGTAAGCTCTGCTCCTTCAAGAATGCAGAGGTATAGAAGCTATTAAAATGTTGAACATAGAATTGTTCCTCAGACTCAAGGTAAAAATCATATCTTGCAACCTTGATTTTTTAAGGGATGACTGAGGTTCTTGCTGTCAAGTCAATCAATTTTGACAGTTTTCAATCCTTGGGGATTATGGTAGACAAACAAATTACATTGTTAGAGGAGCTGTGTTACCAAGGTTGATGGACCAGTTTTTGGCAATAATTGTTCAATATTATTCTAGGAGTGGTCAAGATTGTTTCTAATAACAAATGTTAAATTTAAGGAATATATCTTTTGAAAATCAATTCTTTGTAAACTATTTTATTGAAACCTAATTTATCATGAATAATTGGAGCTATAGATTCTTGTAAAACTACTGTATTCAAGAAGACCATTTCATTTTTTTTATTATTATTTTATTCGGCAGCATTCAGATATATACAGATAAAAATAAAGAATTTGTTACAATAAGACACATTGCAATATAAATCTTGATATCAAATGCACCCGGCATGCTGCCAGGGTTTGGAGAAAGTTAACCTAATAACTGTGGTCCGCAGACCTTCCTCCCCTTACCAGACTGGGTGCATCTGATATCAATTGAATTACACATGTGTAAAATATATAACATATATGAAAAATCAAATATAAAAACATTCAATACATTAATAATGCACAACGGGCAAGTACCATTGGCAAAATAATAATTTATATAAAATCGGTAATATTAAAGAAGGCGCATTAAAAATAGCAAATGGTTGATAAATTTTAAAATAGATATATCACCTCAGATTAAAAGTGTATCGATAATGTAGAAAATCTATAATGTATAACAGATCATTACTACAGAACTACAGTATGTACTGACATTTTGACATATATATTTAGCATGATATATCCTCCATTGGGTAACAAGACCTTGTATCTCAAAAATATTAAATGTTCAGGAGAGAGAATTATGTTTACTTAAATTGATATTTCCCAGTTATCACTAGTACATATATTTTTTTGTTTTTTTGATTTTGATTTGAATTTGAATTTATTAACAACAAACAACACAACACAAAATTACAAATGTGCATGCACATTCAAGTGGGTAACATAGTACACGTAGTACAATATTTGATGTCATATACACATCCAATATATGAGTTACAAAGAAAAGAAAATCTCCATAGTATGTTATACCATGTGTTTTATGAAAGCTGTACATTAAGTTATTTACACACAAATATGAATGAATTCCTGTAAGTTACATAAAAAGTATAACATTAACTGTTGCCTTCATAGAATTCAAATAGTGTATAGTTACTCAAAGAAAGGATATTTTAAACTTTAAAAATGTTGTTAAATGGAAAACCAAAAGTTAGCACTAGTGCTAGTCGGGATTGGTTCTCCGAGTTTCTAAATCTATATAGAAAGTCATATTAAAGTTGTATTAAAATCCAACCATTAACCCGTTGAAGACGAGTGATGAGATATCTCGTCACGAGGTCTATGGGAAATGCTTGTTAAAGCAAAAACAAATTGTCTCCAACGGGTTAAACAGGAACAATTATTTTGAATTAATGTCGTATAACTGTATTTAATCCTTATGGTTCATCGCTGTTTAAGAGTTTAATTCTGAGGGTTTTATGAAATGAAGTTCTTGTTTTTTCTCCCCTTATATTTAAGGGCAAATTATTCCAAAGCTTTGTATTTTCTGATGGTGTACATGCTTTCCTATCATTATTATCCATACACATTGGAAATGCAAGTGGGAAAATGCATGAAGATAAGATATACATGAAGCTGAGTTGGTGCCATATATTTTTATCAATATGAACAATTTTAATTAATTATATCCACAGATGATCAAACATAAAATCTGTAGTGTAGAATACTCCTAGCGGGTAGTACACTACCTCAGCATCTGATGTCCACTTGGCCTTTCTACACTAAAGCATGATGGATAACTAAATGGATATGAGTAATGCCAAAACTGCCTGTAGATACTGACCGGTTCCTGATCCATTAATTGATAAATATTCCAGAGCAGGAAACTATATGTCCTTATTCAGTTAGTCAATTATTTCGTTTCGAAACATTTAACATGAATTCTAGGATTGTTTTGAACAATACATGACAGGGAAAACTAGGCAAGGTCGTAGAGTGCTCCTGAGAGGAATAGAGAGTGGATGGACAAATTAAGAAAAAGAGGACTTATTAGGTGATGGTGAGGAAATGTGTTATTCATCAGGGAATCGTTAAATTAGCCAATTTTCCCCCTTTCTTGTCTCTGGTTTTGGTGGCGCTAGTACAGACGCTTGGGCAAGGTCACATCATCATGACCTAGTTTCTATTTTTTCTTTCTTTCTTTCTGTCTTGTTTTCTTTAGAAATGAGATATATTTTGTTGAAAGTTATAATTAGTATGTATTTTATTTTTTTAGCTCACCTGAGCCACGGGCTCAAGTGAGCTATTGTGATCACTTTTTGTCCATTCACAGATTAACTGACGTTGGTAGAATCATCTGTATGGGAGGAGATTGCATTTTTTTTCAAATGGTTCATGTGACTCCATTGATGCCTAGATATATGCAATTAATGACATACATGTACTCTCTATGGCCACCATTAAAAGGCTGGCTGAACTCAGGTAAGTGTTGTGCTCCCACCCCCCCGCCATCCACATTGATGGTGTTTATGTTACTGCATTGCAGAAGCGGAGATTTCATGTGACGAGTGGGGGGGGGGGGGGGGACGGACGAAAACACGGAAGGCGAAAAAAATATATCCTCATGCGGGATAAAAATCCTCCTCCCTGAATATTAAAAAAGTTAAATAATAAATTTTAACCATATTTATCTTTTGAATATGTTTGCAAATAAAAATTACCGGTATCAAAAATTCTAACAAAATTGATAAAAATAATTGTAAGTTTTAGAAATTGAGGAGGAAGGGACGATCCCCCCCCCCCCAAAAAAAAAAAGAGGGGAGGACCCGTCCCCCCCCTCGATCGCTGCCCATGTTGCATTGTGAACATGTTTCTAATATTGAAAGGAGAAAAAGCCAAAATCTCAATAACTACATTACAGATTGTTACAAACTGATGTAATGCTGGTAACAAGAAATGAGAATTGAATTAGCATTAGTGACAGTTTGTTAATTTGTTATAATTATTACTACCGTAATTAGTGGTCATCTCAAAATTTGTTGGCCATAGAGAGTATGTGTCTGTGTGCATAGTGTGTGCTGTGTATGTGTCTATCTGTGTGTACATGTCTGCATGTGTGTCTGCTGTTTGTATGTCAATCTGTGTGTATGCAGGGCTTAACACTAGCACTTGCTCGCTTGCCCGGGGCAAGTAAAATTTCATGTTGGGCAAGTAAAAACTCAAAATGTTAAAATCTACTTGCCCAATTGGGCAAGTAGAATTTTGATCATGAAATGGCCAAAACATGACCAAATCTCTTACCAATATTAAAAACAAACAAAATCTGTCTAAAACTTTGTGTTCAGTTGTACTAAAGTTCATCATTATTTTGTTTTTTTAACTTCATTTAATGCCTCTTTAAATTCATAAATCGCTCCTTTGACAACCCCCAGAATTAAAATAACAAACGTCCAATGCTATAAAAAGGCCTTATTGGTTAAAATTATGGGAAATTATATTTAATTTTTAGATAATTGTTTATTTTCGGGCAAGTAAAGTTTTCATTTGGGCAAGTAAATATCTGAAAGGGATAATTTCACTTGCCCAAAGGGCAAGTAGGAAAAAATGTTAGTGTGGAGCCTTGGTGTATGTCTGGACCTGTGTGTGTCTGCTGTGTCTGTGTGTGTGCCTGTCTGCTGTGTGTGCTTGTGTCTGTCCGTCCGTCTGTTTTGATAGCAATCTTATGTCAGACCACCCTTTGAAATTGATGCCTCCCTCCGGAGACTGCCGTCCAGAAATAATTTTTCACCGAGTGTCTGGGCTGGGCCCCGTCTTCCGTCTCTTCTCTTCCTCATATTAACCCATCGCATCCCAGTCTTATCCAGTCCCATTGGTTCTTGTACAGATGCTGTTGAATTGACAGGTAATAGTAGTAGGTTACATATTTAAGTTTAAAGGGGGCAGACAGATTAAGTGAAACAAGTAGCATTCATTAGTAGAGCTGTATCATTTTGATTATTTCCAAAACTGGAAACCTATCATAAAAACCAGTCAGTTTCGATTAACCTTAAAACAATATTTGAACCCCATTCTGTAAAAGAAAACGTTCTTATTCCCTGAAATGACCATGTCAATATGTTAGGCCATGTGTTTTGAACTGAAGAATTTGTTGATGCTAAACGTTGTTACTAATCTTTTGCCTTGAAACGCACAATTTGACTTTGAAATTAAATATTATAGGAAAAGTATACATTTTCTAAAGGGAAATTTCACAAGGAGTCCAAAAAAAGTTATTTTTAAGTTAGGGGGATGTGCAAGAAGAGTAGAGTAAGTCAAACACATTTTTTTGTGGAAACAAAATTCTGACTTGAGACAAGCACATGTTCTTTCCATCATACATCTCGTGCACATTCAGCAATCTGTGATGCAGGTAATAATGTCGGTTATCCAGTAGAAGGGCACTAGCATATGTTCCCGGCAGAAGGGCTGTAACACTACTGTACATTGTCTCTTGAAAATTTGGAAACCATTGGTGCTTTTTGCATAAAATCAGAGTAGTGTGCTATTTTTTTATCCTTCGGCCAATTTGTTAAGTGCAAATATCAAATAGGGCAATATTTCTCAAATTTGAAAACAAAAAAATACTGTTAAGGCTCTTCTGTCGGGAACATGTGCTTGGGCCCTTCTGCCGGACAACCGACGACAAATTCTGTTTCACTGCTCGAGGATGTTGCATCAGTTTTGTTTACCTGGGGAAGTTGTCAGCACCTAGTATAGACACTACGTCTGTCGTCTTGAAAGATCTTACCTAAGATCCACCCAACATCTTACCCATCTCTCTCTAGAGATCCTACCCACGATGCCTTGAGCGGAGTACCCAGGTAGCAACGCCCTGTTTCCTGTTCCCGTTTCCCTGGTTGAAAGGTCAACATCTGGAGAGGTGCCAATTTGTCTATTCTTGTCTGTGTTTTTTCAAGTGGTTTTTAATGCAATGGTTCGGCATACTGTGGACAGTTTTGTATATCTTTGTGCACTTTTGTTTAGGCATTTATTTTTTTTTTTCGATCAAGAAGTCTTTAATTGCATGTGCAAAATGATGATGGTTAAAATCTTGATGCTACCATTTAAGTTTGGTAAACTGACATTTAATCATATTTTTTTTATCAAACCTATTGAAAGTTGACTATAATTAATTGAGATTTTGCAATATTATGGGGCAGATAGATATCACTGTGTGCATGCAGATGTGAAAAAATATGCGGTCCTACATTATTTTAATTTTTCATGCATTTCACAAAGGGAACATTTTCATGGCATAGATGATACAATACAAAGTAGGTTTATCTTAAAAAACAATATAAGAAATTTTTGCCATGTAAAAAATACACTGCCTTTAATCTCATGTTAATATAAAAAAGAGCTGGGGGCATGAGGGAGCAGGGAAAGGGTGTTGGATTGGGGGTTTCCCCTTCTAGCAGTATGGAATGAGTACCCCAAATTTTGTTTGAAACTTATTTTCATAATGGCAAGTGAAGATGTCTAATATGTAGGGTTTTTAACATACTGATATTAGAGCGTTTTAGAGGATGTATTATATCATTATAATCATTGTGCTATGTTGTTACAGGATTGACATGGAGTGTAGGAAAACTGGGATATGCGTGACAAAATTGTGACTTGCCATCACTCATTAATTAATGTTCACCCTTGGTGCACATGAAGGATTAGGCCCTGGGGTTGTGGTGGTAAAGGAGAAGTGTTAATTTGGATTTAGTCCCCCACCCCCCCCCCCCCCAAACTTACTGTCATTCATCAATTGGAATTAACAACTGAAAGTACATGTACACCCGGCAGACATGGAAATGCAAGTTTGCAGATCTGCAACTTTTGATGATTTTATATAGAAATGTGAGCAAGTTGTTTAGCAGGAATTTTCATCGCTTAAACTTTATCACTTTATAAATTGTTAAGCCAGTAAGACTGTGTACTGTATTCAACCAAAGTTATGGTATTGTAGACCATATCCTAGCCTGAATATGACCAGTCCTGAACAGGTAAAAAAAAAATCTCTGATGAACCATACCAGAAACTTGCTTTTGGGTGCTACCAGGCTAGACATTAAAGGTAAAT
>JZLH01S0376861.1:37178-48406 GCA_001188425.1 Eucidaris tribuloides
AAGGGGGAAAGAAGAAGAGAATCATGGCGTGGGGGAGAGTGACAGGGTATCTTCCATAAACAAAGGGGAGGATATAGACCAGCTATATGATTTACTGCCTTGAGTAGCAATGAACAATGAACAACAATTAGAAATAACTTTGTGAGAGGGACACCAAACGTTGCAAGGTTTCGGGATAAAATGAGAGAGGGAATCAAGAGAGTGGTGGTTTGGGCATATCCAGGAGAGATGCTGAGTATAAGGGAAAATATGTTTGGAAATGGTGCAGAGGGAGGGTGACTAAATAGGGAATTTCATGGACGTTGTTAGAGGTGATATGAGGATAATTGGTGTGACAGAGGACATGTCATGTGTAATATACTGTACGGAGATATGGCCATATTAGGGACCATATGGCGGCCATTTTGCATGAATTTATATGCAAATTTATGCAAAGTATGTATATTAGAATGCTAAAAAGTTACTACTGATATCACTTTTGTATTCCTTGACCTAACAAACATGGGTATAGACACCGGAATTTGCTTTCTACAAGTTTCATGTCCCGAGATATGGTCATAAAAGATTTCGGCCATTTTGAACATATAATTCATAAGGGCAATTTCGTGATTAGTTACGTTACACTTTATGACAAACTTTGCTCAACATTTGGCTCTTACATGAAAATGCTTTCATATAATTTGTCTGTTTTGGTACTGTCAATTCTCTAGACTGGCACCTACTTCACAACATCAAGTAAAATCCTTAGACATGTTTCAGTGGGTATTAACAAGAACTTTAATCATGGTTAGTTACGTTACGAAAAGAGGACATGGAAAAAAAATGACAAGTCTTTGTCCTCAAAGTTTCCTCAGCCTTTTTTCAACTGACACAAATTGTGGTATTCATGCTATTTCTGACATCTTGCTAAGTCATTTGATATATAACTTATTGATAAAAATCTTTTCATTTTTTACTACAACAGCAAAAACATGGTTAGTTACGTTACGGTTAGTTACGTTACATTTTGTCCATCCACACAAATTCTTGTTTATTCATGTCTTTTTCAGATTTAGTATGCATATGTGGGGCTTTATTACTTTCAACACAATGAGAAGAGGCTATTGGCATTTTACTTTAACCCATTGAATACTAGGACCACATATTTGTGGTTTGCCTTTTTATCTTGGAATGTGGCTGTATTTACCCCATCTAATGAATATGCTAAAGTAGAGAAAAATATCAGCTATTCAATGAACTAGGTGCTACAATGTCATAATGAATATTCATTTTGTTATGAATTTTTGAATGAGATTTAACTAGAATATTCATAAACTTATCTAATTGGCAACGGCTGTTATGATGAAGCTTTGGGTTGTTCCACTTTGTTAGTGGGTGATGTATTGAACTAAGTGAGAAACATTTTTTTGGATGTGTCTTTCTTTTTTATGTCATTTAAAAGTGAAAGTTATTCCATCAAAAGTTAATTTTAGTCTTAAATTTCACAAGAAAAATAACATCTTAAAAATTTCACCAATAAATAATTAATCAATTAGCAGAATGTTTGACACATCATTCAATACCCATTACCCTTTATATATAATAGACTATTCCAGTATGTTGCCGATTTGATGAGAAAGCAAATTTGTAGTGATTATTTCTCTCTGGACAGGTTCTAGTATTGAATGAATTAAAGGGATGCGCCACTTTTAAACCATGTACGTTCAATAGCATTCGTTTGCCCCTATTGCAGGGCCATGCGTAACAACAATTGTGGAGCTGCGAACAGAATTGCCGTTGAGGGTAGGGCCGTTAGGGCAGTTAGGTTCACTTCGTCTTTCTTCGGTTGAGTGCGTGCTACATAGGAAAATGCACTCAATTCATGTGCGCTCGTTTTCCGAAAGTATACGGGCATTTCCGAATATTACCCGAGCCGGGCCACCTCCAAAAAAATCACGATATATGCGAGTTTTCAGTCCCTTTAAGCAAAGAAATACAAAAAAGAAGACAAGAGGAAATGCATTTTGTCATTCACCACAACTAGTTGCGGGGACCCGTGTCTTCGGTGTGTGGTTTGATGAATGTCTGGGGGAAGGAAAAGTCTGCGGAGAGCCG
The DNA here is from genome assembly GCA_001188425.1 of Eucidaris tribuloides. Classification (NCBI taxonomy): domain Eukaryota; kingdom Metazoa; phylum Echinodermata; class Echinoidea; order Cidaroida; family Cidaridae; genus Eucidaris; species Eucidaris tribuloides. The sequence goes on from JZLH01S0376861.1 coordinate 39,273, forward strand.
TATGTGAGGCTTTCCCCTGAAGTGCTGGTTTATTTATAATTCTCTGCAACATAATGATTGAGAAGTCTGGAATTTTCAGTTTCAAATTGGGCTATGACAGAGTGTTTACCCTAGATTAGACATTATATATAACAGACCTAATTATCGTCACCTCTCTGAGTAAAGCCTGCTATAGCTGTGCATCATCATACCTAATTATAGCAGCCCTCATCTGCAAAAGTGATAAACTTTGATTGTTAAACTTAAACATAAACATATGACAAAGTACAACCTGTATGTTCCTAATGCTACATTTACATTATGTTCCCGTTAGCCATGGCAGCCCAGTTTGCCTCAGTAAGCTACTCAGTAATTTTAACCCTTTGGGGACGACAGGCTTGTACAGAAGCCCAATACTTCTCACACTCAGAGACAAAATGCTTCCACATAAGCCTTCCAAATATGCCAAACCTTTCATATAGGGTGAGGTTGTAGTGCCTAGAAATGATTGCATCCCACGAAGTACACATTTTTACCACTGAAAATGTAGAAACTTGTCTCTGTCTGTGAGGTTTACTGGGCTTCTGCACAAGCCCATCATCCCCAAAGGGTTAAACACAAAAACTTGATGTTATTGTTCTCCAAAGCTTAAAAAAATGGTATCACACAAGTTTTGTTTAAGTCATAATGAAAAATGTGATCCGTCTGCTAAAAATTCAATAGGCAGCTGTTGCAGATAATCTCTCCTTTCTTCAATTTTTTATCCTTCTGAAATTATGATACACATGGGAACATGACACTGATTGAGCAATAGTTTGTTTTTCTGTAGCGATACATGTACCTGTTGATAATAAGTCAATAAACTTCTGTACAATATGCACTTACAGAACCTGGATTTACCAACTGTTCCTTCCTTGATCTTTAGGCTTAGTCAATATGGACTGCTCTTAATCCATTAATCCATTAATCCAGTCATCAGTCTGTTTGACCCACATAAAACTTGTCATTATTCGTCAGTGCAAACTGTAGGCCTACTGGGTCAGAACAAGTACGAAAGTAGGCTGAGATGAAAGCAGCCTTTTGAGCAGTCCTTTTTTCTCTAGGTTTTTTTTATTCATTTGACCTTTCTCCTACTTTTCCTTCTCTAACATCTAAATTTCCTTTTATTTCCTACTTTTTTTTGACATTTTTCCTCAGTTCTTAGGGACAATGATTTTCCATTTCAAAAACAGGCCTTTTCCGTTTCCAAAAATCTGGAATTCCGTTTCAGCTTGTCTGAAAAATGGAAATTCCGTTTTACCATAGACTTTGTATACATGAAAAAAAAATGACAATTCCTTTTACATAAAACTTGAAACAAATATTTCTCGCTGTTTCTAGGTTTTTTTGTCAACTTTTTCTAATTTTTGTTCCGAGTTTCGTGATTTTTCCTTTCAAAAAGTAAAAATTTGGAGAAAAAAGAGGTTTTCCATGATTTTCCATTTGAAAACTCATTTTCCGTTTCAGGTTGTGATTTCCGGAAATTCCGTCCGTTTTCTGTTATCGCAGAAAATCACTGTCCCTAAGTTCTCTCTAAAATTGTGCAAGGTTATCAAAGGCTATCTGTAGTGAATGGGTGCTGCAGGTAGCAGGTCCTAGCAAGTCACAAATAATAGCTGTTCGCATCTCCTGGGCAATTCTACATAAAAAAAAAAAAACTTGCTCTTTTCACAATATTTTTCAGTCTATTGTCTTAAATGAGGAATGAAGATTTGTTTTATGGTTATATTATACATGTGGCACTAGCAAAAGGCAATGAGAATGATTGGATATCTGGAATAATTTATCACTTCTGTATGAAATAGGAGGAAAATAGTTACATGTTGTATGGGACATCCATCTCCATGTTCCATATAAACACACATCATTTTTGCCAATATTTCAGTCAAAAATGAGAATTCATTCCATCTGTCCACATGTGCACAAGTATATTACCCTACCATAGTACTATAAGGTGACAATAAAAGCAGATTTTGAAGTATTTCCAGAAGATTCAAAAGGTTGTAAAAAAAGTCAACATTTTTAATACAAAATTACCATTGTTGGGTTTAAAATCCTTTCAGTACCCTTCTCAGAATATCACCTTAGGAGTTTTGTTAAATTTGATCTGGGAGGGTTTACCCATACCCGTCTTTTGTATTTCATTGTGTAACCTCATAAATGACCAGTGATATCTTAGATGTTCAAACACCCTTATGATTAGTTCAGCATTTTTGTCAAAAATAAGTGAAAGGAGATAGGCGAATTATCAATGATTTAATGGGTAGAAATTCTCTTCAATTTTTTTTGATACCGTCAATTTTAATATATGAGTTCACTATTCTGGAAACAGCATAGTTGGACGAATGGAATGGAAATGTAAAACATATGTTACTAGATATCCCATATATCCGCAGGTGGTCAGATTCGGGTAAGTACCGGTAGACCTTTGCTTCAGTGCCAAATTCTTTGTATACAGTGTGTATCAAAAAAAAGTAGACACTTAGAAAAAAAATTACTAAAAAAAAATCATGATTTTGAAATTATTTTTTCATATAAATATTTTACCTTGGACCTAAGCTATCTGATGACGCTGTTGGTATTGAAAGTATTTCACGCATGAGTGAGCACAGTGCACTTTTGTTCAATCGGCCAAAAATGCACTTGCGCACAGAATTGTGTTCTTAAAGTCAATGTTAATAACCTTGCAGACCGATGCTGGAGAAGATTTCAACTGATGTGCACAAGTATTGAATCCTCAGCATGCTCAGAGAAGAGCTAATATCAATTCTGTCATAAGAAAGACAAAAATAAAGCAACGATTCAGATACACCCCACTAAAAGAGAAGAAAATGTCATGTTTGCAAGATGAACTGTGAATTGACCATGAAAAAATGACATTTTCTCCTTTTTTACGATGGTGTATCTGAATCATTGCTTCATTTTTTCTTTCTTGTCACAGAAATGATATTAGGTTTTCTCTGAGCATGCTGAGAATTCAGTACTTGGGCACATCAGTTGAGAACTTCTGCAGAACCGGTCTGTGAGGCATTAAACGTTGACTATAAGAACACAATTCTGTGCGCAAATGCATTTTTGACTGATTGGACAAAAGTGGGTTGTGCTCACTCACCAGTGTCGTCAGATAGCTTAGATCCAAGGTAACATATTCATATTAAAAAATAATCTCAAAATCATGAGAATTTTTTTCAATAAATTTTTTACTAAGTGTTTACTTTTTTTGATACACACTGTATAGCACGTGAGATCAACCTCAAAGAATATAGGTGTCTCAACTCTGCTACTGTACCTGTGAATCTAGGGCAGGTGTGATAGCTAGCTCCCTAGATATCTGGGCTACTGGCTTGGGGCTACAGTCAACCCCTTCAAGTACAAAAATGACTCCTTGTTCTGAAAACCATCCCATGCCCTACTTTCTCCCTGTTATTGCCTCCTACATAAATCTAACTTTGTCTTTCTTTTTGAAAAGTTAGGTTCTCGTCCTGCTTCTCTTCCTGTTTCACTTGGATCTATTTGAAAGTCTGTTGTATATCCAACTAAACTAGAGTCTTTGTTCTTAACTTTTTTGAACATCACCATATTGAGCAACTTGTGGAGTCTACAGTCATTTGCACAAACAGCTACATAACTTGTTATACATGAACAATAGAGAGAAGTGTTCTTTGAGAAGCTGCAGACAAAATCCTTTCTAACAATATAATCGTTGTTAATATATGGATAGTATTTATGCTACAATCAAGTTACAGTGAATTTTGTGAAATGATTTATTTTGAGTCAGTTGGCATCCAAAAATGCATAGCTGCAGAATGTACATATGTTTTCCTTCATTTCACCCCCCCCCCACACCCAGAAAAGAAAACGAAATGTGTGATAGAATGTCAAATTCTAGGAAAACATCATTGTAAAGTTGTAAACCTATCAATTTTCTTGGTTATTCAGTGAAAACTTGTTGTCTACTATATAAAAGTAAATTACAAAGTATATTAGTGTCACTATTAGTCATTTTTCTTATTGGACTGATTTAAAGGGTACTCTCTGTGGTGCAAAATAGTGCCAGTGACACGTTAAAAGGCAATGATATGATTGGATGAAATGAGAAATGCCTCTTGAACCAAACTGGTTGAAAAGTATTCCAATGGATACACCAGCTGGAGTGTATCTCCTGGCTGGAAGGATTTGTCTTGAATTCGTTTACTTAAGCCAAATCAAGCATGAACATACTAACATTTTGTTTCTCTCGAGCCCCGATAGAAAAAGATCCCATAGAAAGCAACAAAACAGATTTGTCCATCACAATTTGAATTTTTTTCTCGCTAGAGAAAAATTCCTACCATAGAACGTACACTAAACGGCTATTGTTTTTCTTTCGCAATTTTCAAATTCTAGGTAATTACTGACCCCCAGATTTCACAGACATGCCCTTCATCAATAGCCTAATGGCATGGGTTATCTTTTCCTGGTCTGCGGGGATGTTTGCAAATGAGATCCACTGCCTTTAAACATCATCCAAGGTGGTCACGGATTGCTTCCCCTATATCCTGCTGGGGGATAACCCTAATTAAGAGGGACTGGGAAGTGAGAGCTGGTATCCTGCAGTATGGTTAGGAAGTCTGATGTCTGGGGGGAGGGTCTGTGGTTTGTTTTGTGGATGTTTACGTTTAAAAATGGATCCCCTCCCAAAATGAGAACAAAAGGAAGCTAAAACCTTTGGTTTAATATTTATCCAGGGTGTTAATAAGTGACTAATTCCTTAAGATATTTTTGAGAGGAAGGAGACTATTAAACTGTGACATTAATCAGCCAATCAAGAATATTTTAAAAACTATCAGTTTGTGCAAAAATCTTGCATTTAATTGTCTGTTAAGCTAAAAAAAAAAAATGATATCATAGTGCATTTGACAGTGCATGCAACACTAGACTACAGAACATTATTTCTGTAGTTTTTTTTTATAGACCTAATGATCAGAGGTATTTCATTTAGCTATGCATGTACCTGTGTTATGTGCCCAGCAAGCTCTCAGAGTAGTGTGAAAACTCAAAAGAGGCATAAAATGTGAATACAACCTGAAAACTGTCTATGATTCAAATAAAGAAACAACATGAAGTCAGACTTGTGCAGATGTCACCATTTGCATATAATACAAGCAAGAAATGATATTAGTCTGTACTGTATAATATTTTGGCAGGAGCAGAGTCATTGATCACCATTTTGAAAGCTCATTTTATATTCTGTTTGCCTTATGCCAGGGCTCCACACTAACTTTTTTCAAACTTGCCCTTTCGGCAAGGTAAATAATCACTTTCACATTTTTACTTGCCCAAATGAAAAATTTACTTGCCCGAAAATGAATTTATCAAAAACCTTGAAAATGATTTCTCACAAATTTTAACCAATAAGGCCTTTTCATAGCATTGGACGTTTGTTATTTTAATCCTGGAGGATACCAAAGGTGTACTTTATAAAATTAAAGAGTCTTGAAATTGAGTACAATGAACAAATTAATGATTAAATTTACTGAACACAAAATTTTAGACATATTTTTTTAGTTTTTGGAAAGATTTTTATGTTTTGCTTTAATAGTTCATGATCAAAATTTTACTTGCCCAATCGGGCAAGTAAATTTTAGCATTTTGAGTTTTAACTTGCCCGACATGAAATTTTACTTGCCCCGGGCAAGCGGGCAAGTGCTAGGGGCAGGGCCATTAACATATACATCACTTTCCGCAACGAAGGTTGCCTTTAGCTCTTGCTCTAGACTCTTTGTGGTATTGAAGGTTTTGTGTCAGTATTTAAACAGATGATTTGTTGTCAATAACTTTAAAATTCCTTTGCTACAGAAAGCGAAGGAAAAGTGAGCATAAACTAGGTGCAGTCAGATTAATCTTAACCTCTCTTTAGCAGCCAGCCTGTCTATAGTGGCCACTGGAATAATTCCCCTAAAGATAATTTATGTATTAAAAACCTGTTTATAGCAGCCACCTGTATATAAAGATCTCATTGTTTTGTTTCTCTTGAGTGGCCATTACAGACCGGTTTCACTCTACACATACTATACCTGTAAGTGAAGGTAATAGAATCCATTTTGTTAGCAATAGCATCAATAGCAACAAGCTGCTATATTGGGGTGCTAGTGATGAAAGGGACGGTAATGGGCCTCATCTTGCAGTTTCAAAGTATTCTAAAATTGGTGCACATTACATGTACAGTAGCCATCTAGGCAAGTGTTTTCACTTATGTTTGTTCCTGTTGCAAGCACTTTGCCAGACTTCTTACCTATTTTTTTTTAGCTACACGCAGAATGAGCCACACTCTCAAACTATACATCTTGGCGGCAACTTTACACATGGGGATGGGTTGGGGGAAGGGGGAACCCTTGTCGTCGGATGCTCTAAGATCGTTTCTTTCAGGTTGATAAGAGATTGCCAGATACTGTACCCCATTACCTTGACTTATTGGCCTCATGAAAATATCTTGAAAACCCCCGACTTCTGAAAGAGTGTGCTACTGATTTGCATACACAAATATGAGCTCAAGCAAATACTCTATAAGCTAATATCATTCATAATTTGTGTAAAGATCCAAATAAGTCTTCATCTTTCACAACCTCTCGGTCCTTGAGATGTCAGTTTTTGTTTCACCTGAACAAAGTTCGGCAGAGACCTAGTAATCACTTTTCCCGTTGGTCTTTTGGTCTGTTAGTCTGATAGTCTGTTGGTCTGTTACGAAAATTATAAAGTTTTTGTTTAACTTGCTCTCATTTCTTTATTTCTACATCAGTTGTGTTCACACTTGGCACGAATGATCCTTGGGTAATACCACATGTGTGTTGATGAGGTCAAAGGTCATGTAGGGATCAAAAGTTCAACTGATATGAGGCCATGTGCATCATTTTCCTTAAAGTTTTTGTTTAACTTTCGCTCATTTCTTTTTTTGTTCATCAATTTTATTCAAACTTGAAACAAATGATCAGTAGGTAATACCAAATGTTTGTTGATGAAGACGGTGAAGTCAACGGTTATCTAGGGGTCAAAAGGTAACTTTTGCTTGTTTCTTTATTTCTGCATCAATTGTGTTCAAACTTCTAGGGGTCAAAAGTTACATGTAACTTTCGCTCATTTCTTTTTTTGGTCATCAGTTGTATTCAAACCTGGAACAAATGATCAGTGGGTAATACCACATGTTTGTTGATGAGGATGGAGAGGTCAAAGGTCATCTAGGGGTCAAAAGGTCAAATGATGTATTTTTGCATCAATTTTGTTCAAACTTGGAACAAACAATCAGTGGGTAATACTGATAAGGATGGAGAGAGCAAAGATCATCTAGGGGTCAAAAGGTCATATTGCATGTTTTATTGATCGCAAAATCAGATGAGACTAGTCGTTCACGAACCACTTTGTCTTGAAAATAATGTCCATTAAAATTCAAAATTCATACTACCGTTTACACACAACTTCACCAAATGGCCCATGTTCAGATGATCCACTTATGATATTTCAAAAGCTAATGTATAGAATGTATTTATACCAAAATCAGGAACACTGTATTTTCATTTTTTTCAGCTGGATCTTATCTTGACTTGAGTAAAATATCTTACGAAGTCTTTGTAAAAGAACACACAAGGATGTAGCTTCTTTTCATTTAACCCATTGGAGACCAGTTGATTTCATTTATAGCACATTTTCTTCACAGATCCTAGCCCAAGATGTCCTGTTCTTAGTTTGCAATGGGTTAATGTAATTTATTTCCATTTTCAGCAGGTGTTCCACGGTTGGTATTACCTCTTACGAGAAGACTTGGGAAAGACTAAACATCTCAAGGTGAAATCAGCAAAGGAGGAAGAGGAAGAAGAGGAACGTGCAAATCCAGGGGTAAAATCAGCTGATGTGGATAACCGTAAGAGCAAGAAGAAGAATAAAGCACAAGAACAGTCGGACGAGGAGCCCGGAACAAGCTGCATGGATCGACCCAGCTCACTCCTTTCTTGGATCAGTCTACATTATGTAAGTTTTAACCAAAGATGATATAAAAATAGGGTTGTTTGAAGACAGAGTAAAATAAAAAATCAGGGGAAATGACAACAAAATCAAGAATATGCGATTACAAATTCTCCAAAGCAGAAACAACACAACAATGTCCAATAATATATTGAAATTCCATATTTTTTTTCTTGTTATAATTAAAAAGCCTAAATTTTAGCATTTTAAATTGCTGGGTTTGGGTCCTGTTTACTAAGGTTTTTATTTCATTTTTTGTCTCAAAGACCATTGAGACAAATACAATAAGGTTTTTGGTCCAGTTTGATAATTCACTTAACAGTTATAGTTAATCCCTATCATAAAATGTTTTGAGTGACCTGCTACCCCTCTTCAGTTCAATCATTAACCCAAATCAACAGGCAACAACTGCTGATTAATTCAATTTGCTTTCCACACATCTCGTAGGCTTTCTGACCCATTTTTGTCAGAGTGGATATGGTCAACACCTGTTTTTTAATGTGAGCCAAATATAGCTTTGACCCTTGGTACTGTATCCAAGTCACCAAATTTGCCAAAATATCTTATTCCCACCCATTTTTTAGCTGTATGCAAGTCACTGAATTTGCCAAAAATTGTAATTCCCACCCATTTTTGATGGGTGATTTCCCATTTTTTTTGTGGGGGGGGGGGGGGTTGGAATACAGTTGGTGATGATCATCAATTTGATGGGTTGTTGGACCAAAATATAGTCCAAAACAGTACTCTAGTTTGAAGGCAGAGTGTCTCTTTTCAGGATTGGCCGGTAAATACCGGGCAGTAAATACCGGGTGGTAAATACCGGTATTTACCAGTAAATACTGCCTTGCTATTTTTGACAAAAACGGGAAATACCGGGAAATACTGGGAAATACTATAAAAAAGTGATTTCTTGAAGGATAATAACTAAAAAATGTAGAGATTGTTGTGCATTAAGTCTGATTCAACACAAAACACAACAAAAAATAACTGATGGTGGGGAACTACAGTGTAGGGACTCATTCCGAGTGTTGGGACAAATTTTCTACGCGGCCAAATCAATACTAACAACTGTAGGAAAACCTAAAAATCACCTGCTTTTATTTTTGAAACTTTTTTCAATC
>JZLH01S0376861.1:68189-99805 GCA_001188425.1 Eucidaris tribuloides
ACACTAGTGGATAGCTGAAAGCCCAGTCACATAGCCAATTATTTGCTAGAAAACCACTTACAAACTGCTCAAGACTTGTTACGATTGGCCATTATACGAAAATCGTGAGTAGATTTCTTTTGTCGTGTGTAGTCTTGGCAAGGTCTGGGACTGTCCTGTACAGTCTTCTGCAGTTTTGTGTGGTCGGGAGCATGTGGCAAATTTAAAAAAAAAAAATCACAATTATTTCTTGCAACCTTAAAAAAATTGTGGCATTTTTTTTCCTCCCCACCTCCCCCCACACGCAAGATAATGGTATTAAACCATTGGAGATGATTTGATTTCACTAAAAGACGCATTTTCCACAGACCCCATACGAGTTAACTCATACTTAGTCTCCAACGGGTTAAAAGTTGTAGTTGTTTAAATGTAAAATAAAGTGAAAAAATAACTTAACTAAACAACAAGACAAGCAACTACATGTATAACGTCTTTTGTATTGACAAGATACTCTACTACTGAAGTAGTATAATTTAAAAATATCAATATTTCATATACAGGGTGGCCCAGAAAGAATGCTACACATAAGATCGTTCATTTCTTCAATATCATGAACAAAATGCCATTAATTGTTGTTTCATTTGTTAGAACATTCTTTTTCCGACCAAATGATACCATGATAATTGATTGTGAGCAAGGCATTTGGATCCTAGGGCCATTTTTCTGAGGCAATGTAATTTCCGAAATTTGTTTCTTTTTCAACTCCCGCGAACCTGGCAAAACCAAAATATTCTCACGTAACAGCGTTCCATAGAATAAACGGGGAGACAGATGACTGGAATGCCTCGCTTTGATACTGAAGACAATGGTAAGGTATGGCTTACATTGTCATTGCACCTGGATATAATGCAGCCCATTCCATGGCAAGTCGTTACGCGAGAATATTTTGGTGTTCTGATGATCGCTGGAGTTGAAAAAATAGCAATTTTAAGAAATTACATTGCCTCAGAAAAAAAGCCCTAGAATCCAAACGCCTTAATCAAAATCAATGATCATAGTATAATTTTGTTGGAAAAAGGAAAAAGAAGTTCTAAGCCATGAAATAATCACCAATAACATTTTGTGGATGATGTTGAAGAAATTAACGATCGCATGTGTAGCATTCTTTTTGGGCAAGTATAATGATAATTGCAAGTCACACTTTCAATAGACACTACAATTTCCTTATGGGATAAGTATACATGTACATGTATATTTTCATAGAGGATTGCTATGAACACTTAACACATTTCTCATAAATTTCATTTTTTTTTTCAGGATCAACTTGATCCTAACTCTTCCCTTTAAAATCAAGCAAAGTTAGAAACAGTTGTCCTAGAATTATATTTCTCTGTAAACCTTGAATTGTGGTCACTGAAATGGCTTAATGCACTGAAGTAAACCCTGTATACTGAGATAACAGTGTCCTAAGCCTGACTCCTGTTTGACTAATCATAAAATAAAAAACGAAGAGAATTAATCAAATAAAGATTGACATGTACACTCAATGTGTGACTTTGTACTACATGTACATGTACATATGCACATGTATGTGTTGATATCCCGTAACGTGCATGATGTCATTTAACCCACTGAGTCCAAGATTCCATAATAAGAGTTAAAAAATGACACATCCAATTCCCGTAGGCATCAGATTAGTTGCCCCACCCCACAACACACACACTACAATTCACTTTGAGAGTGGATTGGGTCATGTAATCATCTAACCACTTAAACAGCGTATACCTTGTGGCATGTAGTGTGTAAATTCTAAATAAAGTTTTTGTGGCAGTGATTTTGGAAAATTAGCAATAATTGACAATGTGGTAAAATATGAGGCCTGTGTGTTAAGTCCGGTTTGACAGTGCCCCAAAAAAAAAAGTTGAGTGACATCTGTTTCTACTTGGGTTTTTTTCAGTTGAAAGAAAAAGTTACCAAGTTTTAGCAAACAAGCCAAAAAGGTTTTTACTTGATATTGCTTACTCTCCTTAGGACAAGAAAAGAACACTGATCATCCTCCCTCCTCCCCTCCCCATCTCCCTCCCTCCCCCTCTCCATCCCCTCCCCCTCTTCCTCCCTCCCTCTCCTCCCCTCCGCTTCCCCCTCGTCCTCCACTCCTTCCCCTGCCCGCTCCCCCCTCCCCTCTCCTCTCCTCCTCCCCTCCCTCCCCCTCCTCTCCCCTCCCCCTCCCCTCCCCCTCGCTCTTCCCTTCCCTCCCTCCCTCCGCTCCCTTCCCCTCCCCCTCCCCTCCTCCCCTCCCTGCCCCTCCCCCATACAACCATTCTGAGTGACAGTCGCGCCCCTGCCTCCTTAGGAAACATTACCCGGAAATAACCATTTCTAGACAGGAATGAGTTACGTAGCCTTCCCCTGTCTCAAGACATCCATCCACATTTACATAAAAAAAACATATGGTTGTGTGTGTGTGTGTGGTTGTGTGTGTGTGTGTGTGTTTTGTGGTTGTTGGTGTGTTGTGTGTGTGTTGTGGTGTGTGTTGTGTGTGTGTGTGTTGTGGTGTGTGTGTGTGTGTGCGCATCGTGTTTACTGCACAGGGATTTCAATGCCAATCTTTCTAAATGTTAGAGTAGACATTATTGGATGTCGAGGGATGGGGGGGGGAATTGGTCAAGAGGTTTTGATTACAATGTATGACACAGTATGTGTGTATTGACCCCCTTGTTGGTTTTTTCCCCATTCTATTTACTGTCAATCTCACAGTATACCCTGGTTCAGGATTTTCATCATAAATCACAGTCTGCAGTCACTCAACTTTGCTAGCATCCCTGGATGGGTGAATTTCTCACATTACTCACCATGATATTACTAATCTATTACATCCTTTCTTACCTGCACTCATCTTCCTGTCAGTGACAGTAATGGCATGAGCTATCATGTCCTGATTTGGTTTGCTAGATACTATGTAGGTTAATGGGTGATTTCAGATTCAGTGTTTGTGTTAGCGTTGTTGGTGTTGCGTGATTTCAGATTTGGTGTTTGCACAAGTATTGGTGTTGAGTAATTGTAGATTTGGTGTTTGTGTAGTGTTGGTGTTGAGTGATTTTAGATTCATTGTTTGTGTTAGACAGTGTTGGTGTAGAGTGATTTTAGATTCGGCATTTGTATTACTATTTGTGTTGACTTCAGATTTGGTGTTTGTGTTAGTGTTTAGTGTTTTCAGATTTGGTGTTTATGTTGGTGGTGGTGTTGAGTTATTTGAGATTTGGTGTTTGTGTTAGTATTGATGTTGAGTGATATCAGATTCGGTGTTTGTGTAAGTGTTGGTGTTGAATGATTTCAGATTCAGTCTTTGTGTTATTGTTGGTGTTTCTTTGAGTGATTTCAGATTCCGTGTTTGAGTTAGTGTTGGTGTTGAGTGATTTCAGTATTAGCATTAGTGTTGAGGGATTTTAGATTTAGCACTTGTGTTAGTGTTGATCCATGTAATTTTGAACACTGCATAGGTTACTGTATACGCCATATATATTTCGCGTCCATATATTTTCACGATTTTATTGTATTTGCATTCACTTTATACAGAAATGTCAGGAAGTGAAAATTTTTGTGTTCAGTAAGTCGCGAAATTCACGAAAATAAAACCATTGTGAAATATTTATTGTATTATGCCATGGAAGATATTGCTTGTAACAGTATCAAAGAGGAACAGTAACCCTTAGCATTATAGCTCAGAGGATAAATTGGCAATTTGTCTTCATTTTGTTTTAAAAATATTTTGCAGTCCAAACTCTCAAGGAACCTCTGTGGCATGCAGATATAAAATAAAGTACAAAGCCCACAAAACAGGAGTAGAATATTTTTTGAAATCTCATAGGCCTTACCAAACTGTCAATTATTCAAGTCATCTAAATTCCACAATTTTGATGTCAATTCCTAATTTGATAATGATCATTGAAACCACCTTGGTGTGGTTTGTGTGAGTAGATATTTCATATTCTGGAAACATGGAAACATTGGAATTTGTGCAAGAAATAACACTGAATTCTGTCAGGATAAAGCTTGATAAGTTCAACAACCATTTTCTGGCAAAGAAAATCTGTTAATTTATGTTCTCATACATGATTTTGTTTTTCTTTATAGAACTCTTCATGGAATGGCAAGCAATATTATGATCTTTGATGCATTTGATCAGTCGTGGGTGTATAGTAGTCAGTTTTGATTAGGAGATGATCTGGATAAGAAAACCAGAATGTTTCCGATCTCACACGCCTTTAGATTTATTATTTCATTTGCAGAATTTCCTAATTTCACATCTGATATTGAGGTTAATCATGATATCTTTCCATTTGGGAAATGTTTTATGAGTACAGGCAGTGATCTGGGACAGGTACAAACCCCATATCAGCGGTCTAGAACCATAAGGTGTTATCTCGGTATTTATACAGTTAACGCCCTTCTTTTTCTCAGATGATGCGGAGTTGATACCCTTCTACTTCTGCACTGACACTATCTGAAATGTCATTTTGAGAGAAATATGAAATCTTGAAAGTACATGATTGTGTTAAAGCCACAAGCTAACAATGACCACAATTTAAAAAAAAAATGTGAGCTACCTAATCCTCCATGCTCTCTTTGATAATGTTTAAAAATGAATCCCTGAAAAAAAATTGTATTTCAAAATGATTATGTAGTGCTTTAAATAACTGAAAATCTGCAAGTACTCAGGTGGACCGAAGTCACCATGCACATTTCCTCCCATATGCTTACTGTGTGTAGATCTAGGCAATTTTATACTCCACTGTAGGGAAAATTCATGAGTGATGTTCATTCTTGCATGTCTGGCCAGTGGCAGCATAACTTTCCAAACTTTTGCATTCTATGGTGTGTATTTGTCCTTTTAAGCACTACTGTGTAGCTCAGATATCACAGTTTGATTTTTTTAAAATTGAAGCTCCACAAAGTTAGCCTGTGTCTTTAAACCATTAAATGCTATAAGTGGGAGTTGCAATTGCACCCCCCCCCCCCCCCAATATCATTGTTCTACTTTGTAGTATCCCATTCAACAACAATTCCAAGATTTTCTGGGGTTGGGGAGGGTCATAGGACAGGCTGGTGTAAACATTTGAGCTGACAACTTTTTGACCTACCTACACAAGAGGGAGGGGGGTGCAACCATTATTCTCCCCCACCAACCCACCCACATGTACACATGTATGTAGTCAATCACTGTAAATTTGACAGCTGCCTCCAGCATTGACCAGCAATAGTTTAATCATTTCAATATTCAGTTTCCAAAATAGTTTTTAGCTTTACATTTCAAACATGAACAAAAATAATGATCTCCTCTGGAGAACATTGATATATGAGTTCGCCAGTCACTTCAAGGAAATTCAAGGAAATTTTCACAGAAATTCACAAGTGCACTGCTCTTTGAACCTAGCAAAGGACAGAAATAGTTCACATTTATGACTGTCAGCGTGGTACTAAATGTCAAGTAGAGTCACAGAAATTACCCAGGCCTATGGAGATTACAATAACCTCAGTGATTAAAGGTTGGATTTCTTGATTTAAGACTATGCCCATAATTTGCACACCCCGAAATAAACTTATCGGCCAAATTAGTTAAATATCATTTATAATGTAATGATTCTCATAAATCTTCAGCTCTCATAAAAAGCCTCGCGGCTGAAAACACAGTGTTGTAAAAATAAACGCTAATAAATTCAAACAGAATGCATGTACGAAATGTCGCGCACTGAATTTGCATTTTACATCCTCATTTAGCTAGTCTGACTGCCAGACCTGATTTGTGTGTACATCACTTAGTAAAAACTGAATACCTGTTGATCAAAGTTTACAACGTCAAAAGCTCACACCAATGCAGGTTGACAATTGTCAAGCAATCTTAGCTACAGCTGGACTCTATCAAATTCAGAATTAGCTCTTGATCGCTACATATGATGTCTGAAACCTAGACTACCGTTACAAAGTACCACTTCAGCAACGACCCAGTTTCAAATGAGTTATTGCCTTTATTTCAAAAACTTTACAAATTTGAATCCCAAATTGTGAACACTGAATTTACAGACTACCTATCTTTAGTTGGATCAAATCTGGGCAAAAACTTTTTGGTGTGCAAATAAAAACCACAACCTATAAAGACACTATATAACACTGTGGAAGACCTGTTTAAAAAATTGTCGAACTTTGCTATCTGACATATCTGACAGTGTTTGAATGGACAAATAAACACCTTAGAACAGAAAAGTTTGAACAGTTATGCTGTCACTAGTACAATATGTGCAGATACAAATTGGCACATTAATTATCAGCCGATAGGAAATTCTGCAACACAGCAGTCTATGGAGAAAAGCTGGAATGGTCTCTCAATGATTTTCACTTTTTTAAAGCACTTAATGATTGTTTTACACTGCAATTTTTTCAGGGCTTCATTTTTAGACTGAATCAAAGACACTAGTAGCATGGGGAATCATGTAGCTCAGATTTTTTAAACTGGAAACATTGTTATATAATGCCTTTAAGATCCCTGGAAGACCTCACCCCCAATCCAAGTATGGAAAGTCTTGCTCCCCAATGAATGAATGTACAGCTGGCATGTATAGCATGCCAACTAGGGAGATGAGTTATCTACAGATAACACTTTGTGGATGGAAATCATATTTGAGTGTGATGAAATCCAAGTAGTAATAATGCTGTCAAATATGGAAGTCACAAGTAATTTTGTGCTGGATTTTCTTTCTTGTAATCTGACAGGTCAAACTGTGTTAGTTAGAATTCATAATAACATTGTGGAAGCCCCATTAAAAGAAAATGTCAAACTTTGCTATCTGACACATCTGACAGTGTTTGAATAGACAAATAATTACTTTAGAACACAAAAGTTCAGACAGTTATGCTGTCACTCATAAACTAGGTAAAAATGAAGATTGGCACATGAATTATTGTCTGTTGATGGAAATTCTGCAACAAGGCACTCTATGGGGGGAAAACTGGAATGGTTGCTTAATGGGTGTCACTCACTTTTTTTAAGCATATAATGATCATTTAGAACTGAAAAATTTTCAGGGATTCATTTTTAGACCTTATCAGAGACACTGGTTGCGTGGGGAATCATGTTGCTCAGATTTTGTAACCTAATCAGGCTGGGCTTTTTTGGCTGTGCTATATCTGGGGCGCCCCCCTTGATTTTCTATGTTTTTTATTATTTTTTAAATTTCTTATGTGTTTCTTTCTTTTTTTGACTATTTTGTTTTCTTTCTTTTTTTGGCTGAAATTTGCAGGGGACACTTTTGCGATCATAAACAGGATACAATTAATTAATTTCAATCAATGAAAGTAAACATAATCATGCATTTATGAATTTTGGCTGAAAACCAGGAAATCACGTTTTTGAGCGATTTTTGGTGTGACATGCAAGTACGAAAATTTACGTAACTTCGGAACCGCATACCCTGATGTTGCAAATTTGGTCTCAAAAGATGCGCGAGACTCGAGAGAAAGAAGCCATGAAACGCCGCGGCAACTGCTTTGTGCGCTGTCAACATATTGCGCGAAACGTCTAGGGGGGCGGATTCCGCCCCCCAGCCTTTTTAGGGTTAAAACTGGGAAGTTGTTATATGATGCCTTTAAGATAAATACTGTTAATTTTTCTCCTGTCTGTTTATCTTTCTTTCTTTTTTGTGATATCAGGTAGCCAAGCAGACGTGGCCGGGTTAAGGAAAGGTGATCATTTCCTGGAGGTTGGTGGCTACAATGTGGCTGGCATCAGGAGCAAAGCAATCAAGACCATACTCAAGTGAGACCTGAAATTTGGCTCCGGGGGGGGGGCGACTGTCATTACAAGGTGTACACCACGTGCGTGAGAATAAATCGTGTAAAAGGGTTGTTTTTCACAGATGGGCGATGTACGCATGTACAGTGAAAAGGGTATCAAAATCGCAAAAATCAGGGAAAAAGATATACTTTTAACAGCAGGCTTATTTGAAAGGGGTATCTCTTCAGATTTGAATACTTGTTTAGGGTGTTCTGAGATTGACAGATAATTACGTGTTTAGGGTCCATTTTGAAAGTCCATACACTTGCATGGGTGTACACCTTGTAATAACAGTGCTTACTTCTTTTCAAGATGCTACATTTTTTCTTGTCTTTTTATTTAAACCAGTAATCTTTTGTGGCCTTGTGTTGTATGTGTATAATTTATGTCTAGCATGTAACAAATCTTAAACGTATTTAACCTTCTTTCATGCAAATTACATGCACCTCTGTCTTTGGTTTTGCAGACAAACTCATGGTGAAATTGAAGCTCTCGTGCAACGCCACTCGGATCCCAACACCCGACCGGCCATTCCGCCCAGACCTTCCAAACCACGGCGGAAGATGATCAAATCTCCCGAAGATCTGGAGAAGGAGAAAGAAATGAAGATGAACGTCAGGAACAGCGTCTTCAAGAACCCCAAGGCGTCCGCTGCCCGGGCCGCAGCCAAAACCAGGAAACGAGGGCTGCTGCTGATGGGACAGATGAGCAGCTCAACGCCCACCATCACCCTTGTCCAGAAACGACTGAGGAGAGAACTGATCGCTACCGTGGCCAGGAGAAGAGACAGGCTGGAATCACAGAAGGAGAAAGAGAAGGAGAAGAAGCGGTTGGAGTTGGAAAAGATTGATTTGTTTGAGGTGGAGAGAGATAATCAGTCGCTGGGAGAAAGGAACGGACCGGACGGGAGGTGGTCGAGCAGTATTGAGGCCCCGGCTTCCGATGGTGGAGGTGAGGAGGTCATGCTGAGAAGAAAGTGGTCACAGGATTCCACGACCAATTCCATGAGAGATTCTACGCGAGATTCAGCGAGAAGCTCTACTATGAGAGATTCGGTGAGGGATTCGATGAGGGACTCGATAAGAGATGTTCGGGATTCGACCGTTTACGAAAATGCGTGGATGATCATGCCTCGCAAGAGTTCCAAGCCAGATGTGATCTACGAGAAGGCATCGTGCGATTGTTCGTCGTGTCCTCCGACCCCACCGCGCTCTCCCATCAAGAGACTGTCGGAAGAGTTCAACCGTAGCATCATCGCGGCACCCGAGTTGCCCAAGAGACACAGCCCCGACGGACAGGCGACGATGGTCATCAGCGAACTCGATCTGACTGAGATTGATCTACCGCAGCTGCAACTGAGCGAGCGGCAGTTCGTGAAGCTGGGACCGACCAGGAGCGTGCCTTTCAGAAACGACGACCAACAGAGGACGCGGACGAGGGCAGAAACGGGCACGACTCAGACAGCCGCAGAGGATCTCTACGCCAACCAACGCATCATAAAGAAAGGAAAGAGTCAGTCATTCGCCGCTTTCTCGCGATCTCAGAGACAAGAGAGCGGCACAAAACCGCAGGTACCTCCTCGTGTGTACATAAATCAAAGGATAGGAGGAGGAGGAGGAGGTGAGGTTGATCACGAGGATGCTGATAGCGTGGATACGGCTTCATCCGGTGATCACCATGGTGACGAAGATGGGATCACAAGCATGAGATGCTCCTTTGACCAGTTTGGCAGAATGGAAGAAGTGCTCTTTGTAAAAGGTGTCAAGGTAACTCATGAAGTAGATTACTGTAATCAGATCTCCTTTTTCTGTGAAACTGTACCCCCTAACTATTTCTTATTTAAGTCAATTTTGAGTGAGTTAGGATGGTCTAATTTCAACAAATTATATGCCATTTTAAAGCCAAGATATTACTCCTTAAAGCTATGTAGGAAAATAAAAATTCATTTTGGCCTACTTTTTGTGGGTTTTGAGCTGGGCGGTGGCAAATATCCAGGAGTCGATGTGTGGGAGGTTGGGTGGTTGGGTGGGGGGGGGGGGGGGGTAGGATCAGTGCGGGAAAAAAGTGAAGGGTGAGTTTTCAAGACAACTTCAGAATTTGACCCTTCTTCCACACCCCGCTCAAGTCCTTTAAGTGTTAAATTATCAAAATGGAAGTGCAGACTTTTACTGTAATTCAGGTATCCTATAGAACAGCTATGTAATATCCGTTCATATGATATGTTTTCCATTCAAGTGGTATTTCTGCAGGTCCTGCTGTGTTAGAATGAAATCTCATTTATGAGATGAACTAAAAGTTACATTCATCATAATATAAAGCTTAATTACTTTGTTAGAATTTCATTTTGTTTTTGAAATAAACAGTACATAAAGGGATGAAAGACATCTGTATGTAGCATAACTTGTTGAAAATGTCAGGTAAATGATATTGAGAGAGCATTCAATTATTAGTCTGAGTTCAGTTACATAGGATATTATTGAAAGAGCGATTTTAGATTTAAACTTCTGGATTGTAAATTTTTATTAACTAAATGATGACTTAAGATGTTTCAGCAGCAATTTTTTTACAGACCAAATGACAAAACATACTTAATAAACCATAAAAGATTCAAGATTTAAGATATATTCATTGTTATGCAAAGGGAAAGTATAAAAACACATGTTATGCAAACATAAAAAATAAGATTACATAGCACCATCAGAAGAAATGGACCAAAAGAGATACACAAATATTGTCAAAACACAAAAGAACATTTACTCATTTAAAAGCGCATGGCAATAAACAGTATTATTTAGGCATTATATAACACTACATAAACATAAACTCCCCCCTTCCCTAAAAAGGAATTCAGACAAGAGGTCTTCATCTTGCAAAAACAGTGAAAAGGAAGAAAAGAATAGAGGGAAAATAAAAGAAAAAAGATGGGGAAGAAGAAAATAAAAGATGAAAGAAAAGAAGGAAAAGAAACAAAAGAAAAGGAAGGATACGAAAACAGAAGGAAAAGAGAGGATGACAGATAAAACAAAATAAGAAGAAGAACATTAAAAGAAAAAGGTAAGATGGAAGGAAAGAGGGAAGAAGGAACAAAAGACAAGAAAGAAGAAAAAAGTGGAAGAAAACAAAGAAGAGAAAATGCATTTACCAAAAATCTGGCATCATAAAAAAGATACCTGAAAATTGTGATAATGCAAAACAGCAGGTTGATTAATTAAACTGTCCTTCCTTTTCATTTTAACAGCCATTTCCACTAGGCCCACCCCACACCTAAATTGAGATCTCACTCCATGCAGGACGGTTGTTCTTTTACAACAAGAGAAAGAAGTATAGAGAGGTGAGTATGTTGCCTGAAAAATCTGCATGCTTAGGCAACTTAAAGACACTATATAACACTGTAGAAGCACATTTAAAAATAAGAAACTTTGCTATCTGACATATCTGATAGTGTTTGAATGAACAAATAGACAACCTACAGTGTGTCTCAAAAAAATTTGTGTGAGTGAAAACCGCCCTCTTTAGCAATTAGAAAATACTCTTGTGACATTGTGCTTACATCAACACGGGCAAAGTCTCAGCTTTCAAATAAGGTTAGTTTTGTTCAATTTGCTTGTTTAATCTTGAGATATGTTTATTTTAATACGAAAGGGTGAAATCACAATTGTGCCACTTTTACTGCAGTCCCTAGTAAAAGTGACACAATTATGATTCCATCCTTTTGTTGTTTACAAGATATCTCGAGATTAAAACAAACAAATTAAACAAAACAAATGGCATTTGAAAGCTGAGACTTTGCC
Organism: Eucidaris tribuloides; assembly: GCA_001188425.1. Classification (NCBI taxonomy): domain Eukaryota; kingdom Metazoa; phylum Echinodermata; class Echinoidea; order Cidaroida; family Cidaridae; genus Eucidaris; species Eucidaris tribuloides. Next base: position 79,788 of record JZLH01S0376861.1, read on the forward strand.
CTTGACAGTGATGTAACCATAATGTCACAAGAGTATTTTCTAATTGCCAAAGAGGGTGCTTTTTACTTGCACAGTTTTTTGAGACATGCTGCAGCACTTCTCAAAAAATTGTACAAGGGAAAAGCGCCCTCTTTGACACTTAAACTATACTGCTGTGACACGTTTACGTCAACATCAAGGGCGAAGTCTTACCTTTCAAATGATTTTTGTTCTGTTCAAATTCCTTGTTTTGATCTCGAGATATGTTGTAAGCAACAAAAGGGTGGAATCACAATTGTGTCACTTTTACGGGAAGAGGGCCTGATACTATCATTGACTGTAGTAAAAGTGGCACATTTGTGATTTTACCTTTTTGTTGTTAGCTGAGCATATCTCAGGATTAAAACAAGCAAACTGAACAGAACAAATAACATTTGAAAGCTAAGACTATGCCCTTGATGGTGATGTTACCATGACGTCATAAAAATGTTTTTCTCATAACCAAAGAGGGCGCTTTTGACTTGCACAATTATTTTTGAGACACACTGTAGAACACAAAACTTTACTTATGTTGTCATTAGCAAACTGTGTACGGATAAAAATTGACACATGAATTAAGGTTGCCCAACAAAAATGCAAGAATACAGCGGTTTATGGGTGAAAACTAGAATGATCGCTCAATAATTTTCACTGCTTAAAAGCTATTAATGATTATTTTCAATGGCAATTTTTTCAGGGCTTCAGTTTTAAACCTTATCAGAGATATTGGTAGCAAGGCTCCCGCGGTCATGGAAAACCTGGAAAAGTCATGGAATTTTGAAAATGTTTTTCCAGGCCTGGAAAAGTCATGGAAAATGCATAATTTATGAAAAAGTCACGGAAAAGTCCTGGAATTTCATAAATTTGTATGTTTTTTGCCTTTCAATGATCTTCTGTTTACATTTTTTATTTTAATGGAAATACTTTTTACACTAACCACATACATTTTCATGAATTTGCTGGGCCAAAAAGGTCGTGGATTTCTAAAATTTATCATGGAAAAGTCATGGAATTTATTTTTGTAAAAGGTGCAGGAACCCTTGGTTGCATGGGCAATCATGTAACTCAGATGTTTTAAACTGGAAATATTGTTATACAATGCCCTTAAGGCAACCTAAGTCAGATGAATGTGGTTTAAATTGTAATAGTTGATCTAAGTTCAAGGCAAACAAAATAAAATTGACACTTTGAACATCTTTTTTTTTTACCCAAATTTAATCGGTTTTCGTCAGAATAATTCACTAATTGCAATAAATCAGCTCAAGTTTGAATAAAACTACAATAAGCAAAATTGCACAATCTTGAGCTACCTTCCAAGTTAATAGAAATATGCTTTTTAAATAGTTAATAATCAGAAGTGTTTTTGTACTTTTGTTAACTGTAATTGGAAAGTGATCTCAAAGTACCAGCCAGTGTTTCGATATTGATATTTTGCTCCATGTGCAATAAACTGTACTCGTGTATGAAGCATCATAGACATTCTCTCCAGGCAAGTCACATCACTATAATGTCTGCACTGTATGAGGGGGCTGTTTGACTTTTGAAAAACAACTGTTGAGACGATTTATGATTCCAAGGCAAACGGACAAATCACTAGGAGTGTAAAGGCCACCACACACTATACGATTTTCCGTCGCACGACTCACCGATTTGGATCTGAAATAAATCAGCGTGTACGAAATATAAGCTTTTTTTAAAATTTCAGATCCAAGTCGGTGAGTCGTGTGATGGAAAATCGTGTAGTGTGCGGTGGCCTTAAGAAATTGTGCGAGTTTACATAGTGAAAACTATATTTTTAATAGAAAAGTCTGGTAACCTGGCACAGAGTAAGACTATAGAAAAGTAATTATTAGACCTTGCATTTTCATATGCTTTCACCAGATGTATGTTTAGGCAATTACACTGAAATATAAACAAATAACATGGATAACATTGATATTCACATTTTTTTAGTGTGATTGTTACTGCAATTTGCATGTGGGTGATAACAAAGTAAAATATTGAACTGGTTACTTGTCCTTGATACATGCACAGGTGTTGGTGATGCTGTTCAAAGATGCTCTAGTCATTGGTCGCTCTCAGCATCAAGATGGCCGCCTCCGTGTCATCTTCCCACCCCTGTACGTCTTGGACATCAGCATGCTGTATTTCAACTGTGACAATGGTGAGCTTCGTTACCATGGAAACCAATCATGGCTGCAATTATCCTGCACCCCACGAGGGTTAATTCCAGGGAATAGGCCATTGTCATTACATATTCAAATTTTATGCATACCATTTAAACAAAGGTTGTTCTTGATAACCTAAAAGCTTGTACCAGGCTTGTCCCACATAGCAACAAGTAATATATGCAAACTGGATTCTAGCAATTCTCCATATCGCATATACACTGAGATAATTGCGATTCTCTGGTATGATTTGCTGACTTGTTCACATCCGATATCTCATTTTAAAAGATGCTTTATTGAAAAACCTTCGTTGTTTTCATGATTTTGCAATTGCAGCATTCCACCTTATTTTTATACGCCCGGCTGCGGGACGTATTATGGTATCACGCTCGGTGTCCGTCTGTCTGTCTGTCTGCCTGTCCGTCTGTCCGTCCGTCCGTTAACTTTTCCTTGTAAACGCGATAACTTCAGTTTAACTTAACCCAGGCTCATATAATTTGGTGTGTATGATACTAGCATGGATCCCAGGAAGCCTATTGATTTTGAGGTCAAAAGGTCAAAGGCCTAGGTCACAGTGACATGTTTTCATCTTACCCTTGTGAATCCTTGTAAACGTGATAACTTCAGTTTAACTTAACCCAGGCTCATATAATTTGGTGTGTATGATACCAGCAGGGATCCCAGGAAGCCTGTAGATTTTGAGGTCAAAAGGTCAAAGGTCAAGGTCACAGTGACATGTTTTCATCTTACCCTTGTGAAGTCCTTGTAAACGCGATAACTTCAGTTTAACTTAACCCGGGCTGATATAATTTGGTGTGTATGATAATAGCAAGTATCCCAGGAAGCCTATTGATTTTTAGGTCAAAAGGTCAAAGGTCAAGGTCACAGTGACATGTTTTCATTTTCTGCGTTACAGGCGGGCGTGTTATGTGCTCGCCCCAGCGACACTCTTGTTTACATTTGAGATGAAATCAGAGTTTCATTCATGTGTGTTTGCATGGAATCTTTCTCATAAACAGGGCAGAGCTAGTTCAACCACACAAAAAAAAAGAAAAAGGGGTAATACAACTAAAACTGATTGGCTGCATTAAATCAACATCGCCGCCCCAGTTCTGAGTCTGTATGGAAGTTAGCAAGACTGCAAAAAGTCCAGGATGTTGATTATACAAATATACCAAGCTGTGAGAAAGTATAGTGGAAATTATCTATCTGAGGAGGGACTGGCATAGTAATATATTTCCGAAGGGCAAAGCCCCAAGGAAATATATTACTGCCAGTCCATCCGAAGATAGATAATTTTACTATACTTTCGATCTCAATGCTTGGTATTTTTGTTTTATATCCCTCCAACTTAATAAAATTTAACAATAATGTTATGCGAACTCCAAAAGTGGTGTTGAGCTAATAAATTGTAGAGTGTAGAATCAGTACTGAAGTCACATAATACTACTTCTGAGAAACAAAGGCTCAAAGTTTTCAAATTTGTCTACAGATCAAAGTTGTTTGAGTTGTACATTCAAACTTGGAGCAGTTAATTGACACAATAAAAGATAAATATAGGGCAAAAACAAACATTGTCACCCTTGTCGATTTCCAATAATCAATAATCAATCTTGTGGACTTAAGTACTTCTTCTTCAAAAAACAAGGGTCTCAGGAAAACAAATGCATTTCCCGATTAAATTAATCTTAAAAACACTTAATTGCATAGATTTTTGGAATGTCCTCGGTAAGACAGACAATTTGATATGCAAATTGTCAAATTTGGATGTTGTTTTAAATTTGACCTCATTTGACCTTTGACCGGAAGTGACTCCATATCTCATCAACAAAGCACAAAATACATGATAAATTATATATTTTCCTAATCCTTGTAACAAGTCGAGTAATTTGAGACACATTTTGAAGAAATTAGACCAAGTTACAAATTTGACTCTGGTTGACTCCTCCCCAGACCCCTACTCGGGAAGGGTCAAATTGACCAAAATTTTGTCAAAAAATTTCCCGGCATGTAACGACTTCAAAACAATCACTAACTCAATTTCGTCAAAATGTGACTTAAGTACTTCTTATTCTACACTCTTCAATTGTAATGCGTAGATTACCGCTGTCTGCTTCCGAAACGGTGAGAACAGTCAGATTGTACACAACTGATGAATTTGCTGTGCAAGATGTACACAGCCCGCACACGTCACGTGCAGGCTGGTGCAGTAAGCCGCAGCCGTACGCGGTGTGCGTAAAATATCTGTACATTTTCTGCATTTCAATTTAGGATTCATAAATCTGCACTTATAATTCGAAGGGTTAACATGAAATCTTCATCACAACACCAATGGAATGTACAAATAACATTAAAATCATAAAATAACAAAGAAATTAGAGACTCAAATTGTCGTTTTGAGTGTCGCGGCAATCGCACGCCTTTTTTTTTCCTGGTAATGAGCATGCGCATTATGCGCAGTGCTGCCCAGACAAAAATAGTGAAAAATATACGGAGCTTTGGCGAGGATTTTTAATTTCTAGTGAAATTATTTTTCAGTGCATTAGCATCAATCAACCAATTCTGTTTTAGAAAATGCTCATGAATATTCATAGAGGGATATAATATCTGCTATCGGTGAATATCAGGTACATGCAATATGGAGAATTAATTATCCTGGACCCCTTAAGGGTTCATGTAATTAATGGTATTTGTGTAATTCCAGATAATAGACCATTTTAATTACATATTCAAATTTCATGCATACCTTTAAAGAATGTTTTTCTTGACAACCTCAAGCTTTACCGAGGCTTGTTTGACATAGCAACAAGTATTTTATGCAAACTGGATTCCAGCAACTTCATTCCAAAGAAACAGGTTTATGGAAAAGCTTGTCTCTATTTTCTCAAGAGTAAACCATCCATAAATTTGAATTTATTAGGAAAATGGCCTGTTGACAGGATGGGTCAGGGAAGATTATAGAATACCAAATGTGACATCACTTTGGTTCAGATGGTTGTTTGTACCAGTTGCACTGCATTCACATCAGGTCCCGTTTATCGGGGAAATTCCCGATAAGTGGAACTTTCCTCGTGAAATCTGTAATGTGAACGCTTCACAGGACTTCTCCCCCGCGAAACATCGTTGGGTTCGGGACCTGAATTTAATGAGGAGAACAATCTTGGGCAAGTGATTGATGTCGCACAACTGTTTTCGTCATAAATGCGCATGCGTGAAATCTGGTAGCACGGTCACCTAACGCACAGCCAAAATCAATCCAACCGTGATTTGTCCCTGTGTAGCGGGGACACTCGAATGTAATGCGAACGGTTGGTCGTAAAAAAGATAAGGCATCGCAAAACTGCCCCCGATAAGCGGGACTCAGATGTGAATGCGGGGTTATATAGAGAGGTGCAGTTGCACTGAGTTGACTATTGTCCCCACATAATTCTGAACCAGTTTGATGTCATCTCTTCTGTTCTCTATACGATGGAAAGCCAGGAGGCACCTTGGATTAACAAAAATTACTTGAATTGTGGTTAAAAGCAAAATTCATTCTTTTAGCTAATTTTTAATTTTTTGGTAATCCGCGTAACCGCGGATCACCATAGATTTCGTCAGAATCTTTATTTATTCAGGTTTCTTTCTGGTCATTTCTTGTTAGCACGATAACTCAACAATGGCATCGCCAATAATCTTGTAACTTAGCATAGTTATGTCTCATGTTAATACCTCGGCATGGTAATCCGGTCAATGTGATAGAGCATCTGTGACGTCATTTATGACGTAAAAAGCCAAAAGTTAGACTTAACCTATATTTGCGATATCTCAAGCCGGCCAAAGAATAAAACAACCAAATTTGGCAAAGGTCAAGTTGGGGTCAAGGGTCAAATTTTGGACCATGCCTTGTGTGTGTGCGTGTCACGACGGGCGCGTAAAATGCAAAAATGCTCCAAATTACTTCTTATTGACAGATCTATACATTTCAGGTCATTTGGAGCATTTTGGTGCGCGCGCGTACGTGCACGTTTTTTCACGCACAGCACTTTCCCGAGCAAATACTCTCATCTTTTCAATAGTTTTGGATATCTGACTGAATTCGCCATTATTTAGAACCCTTTGCCGACCACCTGCCCCCAGAATATTGATTAGAAATCCAAAAAACGTGAATACGCGCGCAATCCGAGCGTAGTGAATGGTGGCATTTTTAAATCACTCATAACTTTGTACAATTAATGGTGACCCCTACTTTTTATTGCATATTCTGATAGACTATGATGCGTAGATTACATTTCAGGCATCGCTTTCTATGCCAAAGTGTTGTTACGTCATCTATGATGTCACAAAGAAAAATTGTATTTCGCGCATATCTCATGACTGGAATCGAGTAACATAACCAAACCTGGTACACAGTAACTTCTGGTCAAAGGTCATCTGTGGTCTTAATGACAGTGCGCGCGCATCACACCGAACGCATATACATGCGTTTGATCTTAATTTTTAAATCAGTAATAACTCTCTAGAATTAACATTGACCCTCACTTTATATTGCTTATTCTGATAGCCTGTGATGCGTTGATCAGATTTCAGGCAACAGTTTACATACTTAATTGTGGTGACATCATCTATGACGTAATAATGAAAAAACGCATTTCGTCCATACCTCATGACTGAGGTCATGGCAGATAACCAAACGTGGTACACAGTAACTTCATGTCAAAGGTCATCACTGCTGTTAATCATAAGCGCGCGCACAGCAGGACGAACGTGTACGCGCACGTAGAATTTTAGATTAATGTTTGATGCAGAATTAATTGTGAAAAGGGACAGCTTTCAACAAGCAATACCACGTCAGAGATTGTCGCAATGTCTTTACATCAAATGATTGGAGCGAATACGCGGATCACCAATTCGTCTCAGTGACGAATTAAAATCTAGTTTAATTACATTTCTAATTTTTTTCCCCCATTGGTTTTGTGCTGATGATATTTAAATAATAGTCACACTGTTCACATAGTTAAATTCAGTTTGATTACTGATCAAGAATAGAACCAACTTAGTACAAGTAATCCATTTAATTTATTAAATACAAATATATTGAAATTCTGTGCCTTGTCTGTTAAGCCTCCACAGAAATGAAGATTGGTGAAAGTTTCTCTGGAAATTCCAACAAGAAGGGCCCAAACTTGTTATGTTTCTGTAAAGTATTCTTAATTAGTCACATCAACGTATGAAATCAAGTCAGATAAAGGTAAATTTGGAATCGATGTTTAAAAAGGAATTCCATTGTGATAGTAAGATAGTGTGGATAAAAAATGCAAGAGGAAAATTTTGTAAATTTTTGACGATTTAATAAATAAGGAAAAAAAGATTAAGTTTTGAAAATTCTAAAAATCATTTCAAAATTAGTAACGTGACATTCATTGTGAGCAACAATATTTTTGTACACAAAATATCAAATTGTAATTTTTTTGTCTGCTTCATTTAAAGCAATTTGCTAACAGCATGGAATTCCTCTTACCAATCATAATTTTTTTTACATAGGATTTAGAATGATGAATGACACTATATTATTCCATAACTTCAGAAATCAAAACCGCTTGCAAATTGTATCATTTTTCCAGCCCGTGAATTTCACATCACGCCAGTCTTATCTAACGGAGGTCATGAGGCGGCATGTCACAAGGGCTCCATCATTTTCCGCGCTTCGTCCATCAAACTGAAGCGGTCATGGCAAAGAGTGCTGACACAACAGGCCCTTGCCGTCAAATACACGAGCCTCAGAAAGGTAAGTTAGTGGATTCGTTCATTTATTGGTGTCGTTGCAGCATACTCTTCTCAGAGCGTAGCTTCCCTTATGGCAGCTTGGTACAAACGATTGGTTGTAGCCATTGTAGTTGTTTTCTCCGTAGAACCAAACGCCTCCCTCACTGCTCTGTCCCATCTACATGTACAGGTCTTTCTCCGCTGTGCTTCCCAGGAATATGGGTCACAAGGACTCTCTTTTCCATCCCATCACGTCTCATAATATGCACAAAATATCCTCTGTTCTGTTTCTTTATATATGTGACCACCCATCTCAAAACCCACAAAAAGTACACCAGAATGAATTTTATTTTTCTAAATAGTGTTAAAGAATAAGCTTTAAGCTTAAGAATGATTGAAATTGGACAATTCTAAGCCCTTCTGAAAGTGATTGAAATAAGAAAGAGTTAACATTAGAAGGTGAAATTTCACAGAAAAGGGTGAAAAGAGGATTTATTTTTTAGGTTCACTTAGTTGCGCCATGCACAAGCAACCTGTCCAAAAAAAATATGGTCCAGAAAAACGGCTGATATCTTTATTTTGGTTTTGTTTTAAGCTATCAAATTTTGATAATAAGTGTAGGAAAGATCACTCTTTAAGATGAAACAAAATTCAAAATATTACAGAGAGTGATAATCTACAACTATTTATGGGTTTGAAGCTGAGTGGTCACATATTTCAGTAGCCAGTCACTAGGTACACTTCATTCTTGACATCTTCATTCATTTGCCGCTCCACCCAGGGGACTCTCAAAATTCTGTGATAACATTCGCTTTCAAATTAATTTATACACTGGTAAATGTAATTTTTTTCATCTATGCTCTTGTAAATAAAAATCACTCTTTTCTTGAAACTGTGTCAAAGATGAAAGCAAGTCTGTGACTGTACATGAATATGTAGTGTGGTATGATAGAGCCATTATATGCTTCAGAAAACAAAAATGTAAATGTCTGTTTTTGTTATGTGTTTGTATTTGTTTGTATACATATCAAGGTTTGACATTGTTTCATGATGTATGCATTCAGTTGCTCTGCTGTCGTATAAAGGTGATATTGGGTGATTCTATTCTAGCTAACAATCTTCAGTTGTCCGGCAGAAGGACCCTAGTATATATTCCCGGCAGAAGGGCCTTAACACTAAGTTATCTCTAACTTGAAAACCATTGGCTTTTTTCACATGAAATCAAAGTAGTGTGATATTTTGAAATCCTTCTGTCATTCTGTTAAGTGCAAATATCAAATAAGGCATTTTTTTCTCAAATTAGAGAAAATTTACTGTTAAGTCCCTTCTGCCGGACAACCGATGCAATATCAATCTTCTTCTTTACAGTCCAGACGTGCTAAGAAAGTGTTTTCTGATTGAGGTGTACATCTAAACGCCACTTTATATCGTTTGTTTGCGGTTCACCTAGCCCACATTATCCTGAAAGTCTTTATGGTTCGATGCTCTTCTTCAAAATACTTGGGTTTTACTGCTCATTTGAATGAAATAGAGTGGCGATTAAAAATGATGACAACAACAACAGCAACAACAATAACAACAGCAACAACAATAACTGTAGATGCAATACACAAATATGGAAATCTGAGAGTTAAAGAAAAAGTTCATTTTGGAATGAGTTTTCCCTCATTCAGGCTGAAACTCAGATATGCTTCAGCTTCTGAATGTGTGATGAACGAACTTGGTATCCCCTTCCAGTATGGTCAAGTTGGGTTCTTGTGATTGTAATTGCACGAATGTGATTAATCTGTTACCAGTTTCATATGTAATCAATGCATTACTTGGTTAAAAATAAATGTTAAATGATTTGAAGTGTGTCAATAAAGCAGGAAACTCATGAAAAAAAAAGACTCTACTACAACTACCAGTCCGCGCTACCCCGGGGTACCGTTGTACCCCGGTGTACCGCATTGTGCAGCGCCCTCTATTTTCCAAAAATGTATTTTCTTCGGTAATGATCACTGAAATCAGTGGTTATGATGCAGAGGCTGTGCAAATGCACAATAAAAAGCCATAAACTTACGAAAAGTGGGGTAAAAATGAGGCTAAAATTGTTATTTTCACACTTATCACACAACTTTTACATAATTTTGTAACCCAGGGTAGTGCTAAAAAAAATAAATAAATCATTCAACAAAATGGTGATTTCTAGTTGGTACCCCAGGGTACCATTTATGTCAACAAATACATGTATAAAGATTGATAAATATAATTTTTGTGCTAAATTGACCATATTATAATTTACCAGACATAAGCCAAATGTGGTATGGTATTTGTGTTTACATATGTGTGTGTGTGTGTATGTGTGTGTGTATGTGTGTGTGTGTGTGTGTGTGTGTGTGTGTGTGTGTGTGTGTGTGTGTTTGTGTATGTGTGTATGTGCATTTGTATGTGTGTGTACTTGTGTGTGCATGTGTTTGTGTGGTGTGAATGAGTGTGTGTGTGTGTGTTTTGTGTGTCTGTGTGTCTGTGTGTGCATGTTTGTATGTGTGTGTGTATGTCTATGAGACATGTTCATGTGTCTGTGTGTGTATTCATGTGTCCGTGTGTATGCATGGGTATGTGTGTGTGTGTGTGTGTACATTGTGTAAGTGTATGTGTGCGTATTTATGTGTATGTGTGTGTACACATTTAGTAATTGTATGTTGTACGTGTGTGTGTGGACTGACTTATCAGTTTGGAGTGACATTTAAGGTGACATTTAGGAGTCCACCTGTGAAAGTCAACTTAAGATCATGTTACATCAGTATCGCCCAACCGAAAAAAAAAAAATCATGGACCGCATTAATGCTTTCCCTGAAAACAAAACACTGCACTTTGCCCTTGTGAAAGTTATTCAGTAAATTGTGGTTGGGAGTATAAATTGCCCAGATGCTGGTGTGATGAAGCTATTTGCATAATTTCATAACATTAAAGGGTAGTGACATGATTGGGAGATATAAAAAGTGCCTCTCGAACTAAACTGGTTGAAAGATATACCAATGGATACACTAGTTGGAGTATATCTTCTGGCTGGAAGGATTTCATCTTGAATTTGTTTACTTAAGCCTAAGCAAACATGAACGTACTACTATTTTGTTTCTCTCGAGCCCCAGTTGAAATAGATTCCATAGAAAGCTACACAACAGATTTGTCTGTCACTAGGCATACTGACGGGAGTTATTTTAGAATGAGTCAACTTTTGACTGCAACATTTTCACGGTAGAATCCTTGCACAGTTTACTTGATTCTCGAACTGGTTTCACCCCTAGTTGAGATCTACCCCCAATTATGTCATTTGCCTTTAACATTTTTTCAGCTTGTTGGCTTGCTATGTTTCATGAAGTAACATGTAGTAACTGAGCTGTAGATTGAAGTTGGTCATGCATGGCCATAGAGGGTGCTATTTACTCAAACTGTAACAGCCCAATATAATGTTCAGCTTCATGTATTCACTCAGCCTGTGTGAAGAATCAGGAAATTTATAATTTTATTTTTTCGGGGCTACTTTCAAGCCTAATGTAGTGATTTCAGTACATGTATGTAATACATTGAACCCTATGAGGAAAATTGAGGGCTATTTTGTAATTTTCTGGGGCTACTTTGTTAATTTAGGGGGCCCTCAGCCCTAGTGTGTTTCCTATCCTGCCTTGAAGCCAGCGTAGGAAATACACTGGGGCGATGGAGCCCCCCAAATTAGCAAAATGACCCCCTAAAATCATTAAATAGCCCTCAATTTTTCTCATAGGGTTCAATGTAAAGCATACTCAAATCACTGAACTGGGCTTGAAAGTAGCCCCAGAAAATAAAATTTTACATCCTGGCCTGCTTGAAGCTATATGCAGACTGTAATGAGAGCTCCTTGGGATATGGATTTTTGTTGTCAGTAATCAAAATGGTTATTGATCTAACAGGCCATCTTGACAAGAGTCAAGGTCAAGGTCATTACATGTATCTCAATGGTTCAAATATTTCAATCATAAAAATAGTAAGTTGAAGCTGTGAACTTAACTCTAATCAGCCCACACCCTGCCCCACTTTGCCCATGACGTAATCTACAAAACTGTAAAATTGATTACCGAAAATAATTTCACATTGATTAATTATGCTAATCTATTCATGAAATCAGAATTAGCAAATGTATGTGAAAAAAATTCTGAATCAAATTTAATTTTGTATATTTTATTGTTTTTAAAATTTCTTACGCTTTTTACTGCTTCTTCGATGAAATTTGTCAGAGATTATTTTGTGATCATAACAGCATAAAGTTAATTAGTTTTAATCAGTGAAAATAGATCTAATCATACTTTTGTGAAGTTTGGCTGAAAACACAATTTGTATTGAAATTACACATGAAATTACATTATTGAGATCTGTTGGGTCTGACATAATAGTACAAAATGTTGCGTAACTATGGAACTGCGTGCCCGTACGTTGTGAGTTTGGTCTCAAAAGATGCGTGAAATTGGTAAGAAGAAAGTCATCAATCACCGTGGTGAATGCTTTCCATGTTGTGGTTTTCTGTGTTTTTCTTCCTTTCACCTAATTCAAGATAAGTTTAGTGAAAAAAAATGGTAAATTGGTCCAGGAGAACGTATATCGTCAGTTGTTCAGCAGAAGGGCCCTAGCATATGTTCCTGGCAGAAGGGTCTTAGCTCTAAATTGTCTCTAACTTGAATGCCATTGGGTATTTTCACAAGAATTCAAAGTAGTGCCATATTTTCAGATCCTTCTGTCAGTCAGTTAAGTGCAATTATCAAATAATCCAATATTTCTCAAATTAGAGAAAATTTACTGTTTACCCGTTGGAGACGATTTGATTTTGCTATAACACACGTTTTCCATAGACTCCAACACGAGTTATCTCGTACTTAGTCTCCAACGGGCAAGGTCCTTCTGCCGGAAGACCGATGATACATGCCGTCTGCTTTCTCTGTATAGATCTGAAAGAAGTGGAAACAAATCAAGTTGTTTCTCTTGTACCCATTGGACTGATTTGATTTTGAACAATATAACACGCATTCTCCATAGACCCAACACCATATGAGATATCTCATACCTAGTCCCTAAAAACGGGTTAAGGGATTGCAATCGTACTGCAATGTCTGTCAGCACCAGCAATATTTAACGCATCAGTCTTTGTCCTCAAGGACGGGTCAAAAATATCTTGTATCAGACGATTTTCCTCACGTCTGAGGCCCTACAGGTTGTGTTCAACAGATTAAACGCACCCCTCACCCCCGCCCCACCAACAGAGCCTCTTTCCGTTTCCCGTCTTATCTCCATCTCAGTCTCGAAGTATCTCTCATGAAATTTTTATTATACACACACATCGGATTTAAGGATAAATAAACACGGACTTAACATCCATCGTACATCACTTTTGTTGGTGTGAGGTGGCTCCTCAATAGATCAGCCAAATTTTACTTTCTCAGATTGAGCGAACTCGAAACTAACGAGCGCAGGGGCGGGCTAACGAACGGCTGCCCAAATGTTTGGATTTCTCTTCAGGAGGTAATAGTCTGTTGACGATGGAAACCCCGTTGTTTACTTAGCGACCCATTTTTTGTTTACACGAGTGGAGAAGTAATTTGCGCGAGCAAATGTCGCGTATATATTTCTCGTTAAGATCTCGTTTGTGCATTTTGTTTTCCACCTCAGAAAGCGGAGATTGACCTTAATTTGGTGATCGATTATTAAGTAAGAAGAATAGATAACACCCACTAGCTTGTCTTTTTGTGTTGAGATTAAGAAGCCCATTGTACTGGGGTTGTTTTTGCCTACAATGCATCTTAATGTAATTACAATATTTTAACTTAAAGGTATTGGCTAACATTTACCACAGTTAAAAAAGTCTGAGCCACATGATTCCCCATGCTACCAGTGTCTTTGATGAGGTCTAAAAATGAAGGCCTGAAAAAATTGTACTTCAAAATGATTATTTAGTGATTTAAAAAAATGAAAATCGTAAGTTGACCAGATTCACTTGCCCATTTCCTCCCATAGACTTACTGTGTGTACACCTAGGTTAATAAAACTCGCCCCGAGTTTTATTGTTTATTCATGTATAACTTGCCATTGGCAGTGTAACTTTCCAAACTTTTGTATTCTATGGTGTTTATTTGTCCATTTGAACACTACTATGTAGCTCAGATATCGAAGTTTGACAACTTTTTACATTGAAGCTCCACAATGTTAGCCTATCACTTTAAATTTGCAGAACAGAAGACTTTCAATTTCAAATAAAAAAAAAATGACTGAAAAAAAAATCCCCTGTGGCCCCCCTAAAAAAAACAACTTAATTTTGTGTAAACATCCAACAACTGTAGTGCACAAAAGGGCAACAAATCCATGCAAATAAATTTTATCATAACCCGGCCGAGACAACTTGATTTCAATGTAACAAGCATTCCCCATAGACCCAATCCCTAAATATCTTTCTCTTTGTCCCCAATGGGTTAAGACAAAAAAAATTTAATGTGTTTATTGACAAAAATGAAGTGAAAAAGCCTTGAATGAAAAAGTAAAATAAAAAATTTTAAAAAAGGGGAAGAAAATAATTTTCATGTAATTGCAAAATTGCCTTTAAGTAATAAGCACTTTGCTTACTTAATAATATTAATATTGTTTCATTTAATTGACTAATGCTTAATTAACTATTCATTTATTTATTCATTTATTTATTTATTTTTAAATTTATTATATTTATTATTTATTCAATTTAAGTTAATTTATTCATTATATTTATTCATTGATAATGTGTTTCTTTTATTTTTCTGTTTATTTTTTGAAATTTATTTATTGGTTTATTCATTTACAAGCTAGGCATTACCAATTGAATGATCTGCATTGTCGAAAGCTCAGTCTCAACTAAAGTTATAGCCAAGAAAACAGATCAGTTCCATTCTGAGCTTCTGTGCAGTATCCTTTCACAAGTAAAATTTACCAGGACAACTAGAAAAAGAAAGAAAATTCATCCATTTATTCAGGATAGAGGACATATTCTTAAATTGACGTGAAAATATCCATTTTCCATGGCAGGACTCAGTGACCTTTTGTCAATGCTCAACATTTCCAAGGTTAAATGTTTTCAAGTCAAATGTGTATTAAAGGTTAGTGACATGATTGGGAACACTTAAAAATGCCTCAAGAACCAAATGAGTTGAAATATATACCAACTATGCACTAGCTGGAGTGGATCTCCCACCTGTAAGGATTTGTCTTTAATTTGTTTATTTAAGGAGAATCAAGCATGAACATACTAACTCAGGGCATGATAAAAATAGGACCCATGGAGAACTACACAACAGGTTTGCTTGCCACGAGGGATATTGACATTAGTTATTTTAGAATGAGTCAACGTTTGATTACAAGATTTTCACAGGAGAATCCTTGCATAGTTTAATTGATTCTAGAGTAGTTTCAGCCCAAGTTGAGGACTACCCCCAATCATGTCATTTACCTTTAAAGTAATAGGCTAACATCGTGGAGCTTCAATTAAAAAAATTGTCAAACTTTGCTATCTGAGCTACATAGTAGTGTTTGAATGGACAAATTAACACCCTAGAATACAAAAGTTTGGAAATTTATGCTGCCACTGGCAAGATATGAATGAATAAACAATTAGTACTCGGGGTGAGTAAAAAATAATCTAGACCAACACACAGTAAGTCTATGGGAGGAAATGGGCAAGTGAATCCGGTCAATTTACGATTTTCACTTTTTTAAAGCACTAAATAATCATTTTGAAATGCAATTTTTTCAGGGCTTCATTTTTAGACCTTATCAAAGACACTTGGAGCATGGAGGATTATGTAGCTCACATTTTTTTAATTGTGGTAAATGTTAGCCAGTGGCTTTAACCCCTTGGGGACGACGGGCTGGTACAGAAGCCCAGTACATTACACACTGAGAGACGACGGGCTCCTACAGAAGCCCAGAAAATATGACAGAAATTTTGGTTGAACGCTGGATAAACAGTAACGTTTTATTGCTTAATGGATCTGTCCAAAAAATTACACATTTTAGACAAGTTTAAAGTAAGGAAATACATATTCTGTGAAGAATTTCATAAGAAACCATGGGTTTTTATTCCCTTCAAAGTCAACCACGTAAAATCGCGTCATCTCTCAATGAACAACAGTGCCGTATAGCATCGAACCCAAGGGGTTAAGAGATGTACGAATACAGTGCATTGCAACTACATGTACGTACAAGCTGTGTTTCTATGTGATATATTTCCTAAATAATTCACAGGGAATCGTAAACGAAGCCGTTTTAAATCTCATTTGTCCAAGTCGATCTCATACATTCATATTAGATTAGAGCCAACATGAAATATGAAAGAAGTACAGTCACGGCTGGCCGTGTATGATGCACTTTTCGATCGGTTCAGATTTTTCATTTCATTTCGTGATGACATTACGCGTAATGCCTGGCTCCTCGGAGAGTGGAATTTTGCTGGCACTTGAGAGAGAAAATGGAAGAAAATTACATCAAAGGGTTGTACTGGTCATAACACCATTCCTGCCATTTGTAAAACCAATAACAGATTGATTGCTGAATTCATATCGTCGGTAGGTTTTTATTTATTTTTTTTTTACTATAAATGCTAGTGAAACCGTGCTTCTTTTGTTGCAAGTTAACCTCAGTACTGTTGAATACAATACACATTACTTTACAGTCTTCACTCCTATATTTTTGAAAAAAAAAACCCTGGATTGATAACAACTGTAATTATCTGATAATTTGATAAGAATTTAAACAACTTGAGTGTACGACTGTGTAAGTTAGATTTCTCTTATCTACATGTAGATATCATACTTTGCAAATAATTTTGCTACTACCCCAAAGAACAGATTTTCATCATACAAGCAATTTTTATCAAAAATTGCGATGTACGAAACTACATTTTTAAAGTTGACCACTGATGGTTTAAAAATGTTGTTTTCTGATGTTTGAAGGGACAATGCTATACCTTTTGAGCGAATGTTAACCCGTTGGGGGCGATTTGATTTCACTATAACACACATTTTCCATAGACTCCAACACGAGTTAAAGGTGTTGGCTAACATTTACCACAGTTAAAAAAATCTGAGCCACATGATTCCCCATGCTACCAGTGTCTTTGATGAGGCATAAAAATGAAACCCTGAAAAAATTGTATTTCAAAATGATGATTTAGTGCTTCAAAAAAGTGAAAATCGTAAGTTGACCGGATTCACTTGCCCATTTCCTCCCACAGACTTACTGTGTGTACACGTAGGCTATTAAAACTCGCCCCGAGTTTTAATTATTTATTCATGTATAACTTGCCATTGGCAGTGTAACTTTCCAAACTTTTGTATTCTAGGGTGTTTATTTGTCCATTTGAACACAACTATGTATCTCAGATATCAAAGTTTGACAATTTTTTAATTTGAAGCTCCACAATGTTAGCCTATCACTTTAACTTGTACTTAGTCTCCAACGGGTTAAAAAATTTGTCGGCTCAACCAAAACTAACTATACTTGGGCTATGAATTATGTGATACATTCAGGGTCTGCATGTTTGTCTCTACAGCAGTGTGTTTCATCTGATCATAAAACGTATCTTAAAGTTTTGTCTGTAAATACCCATCAGACGTACATTTCCTGTGACCAATGTGAGATAGGCATGTTGGCTAAATGTAAAGTTTACATCCCCTCCCACTCAATCTTCACGTCCCCACAACATTTCAAAATGTCTCCAAACATTTTCACAGACTTTGGAGACAGTGTCCAGACAACTATGGTTCGTGTAACTATATCTCAAGATACAATTTATAAGCAAAATCATTTTTTGAAAAGAGAGAGAAGGAGATAGAGAAAAAAACCGGATCGACTCAAATCATAATTTCCTGTTTGTGGATGCCGCAACTGTGAATTGTCAAGAGAGGGCACTTAACCGGCAAAGTCGTAACAATTTTGAAGCCGTCCGTGGAATGTGGCGACAGTTAAAAGGAAATTAAACGAGTCGTTGTCCTGCACGCGACGACAGAACAGGAAGTACGCAACGTTATCAGTCGTCCCATTGTGTTTGATAATTTTTATATCCAATTGAATGTTTGTCACTTTAATGAAAAAATAAATAAACATGTTTGTGGTGCAGTTTATTTTGGTCTGCGGTATATGTGTCTGTCTTCGTATGACCTCGAGCTGTATTTAATATCCACAAAATATTCAAGTGTCTGAACAGTATAAAATAAATTAATTTGTTCTAAACTGAAGAATATTGTTATTCATGTACATGCACAAGAGATCATCAACTTTCTCAATAGCATTGCAACAAAAATCATGAAGGCTTTAAATGTGATTTTGTGAATATGGTACAGAAAGTGTTAAGGAGTGCATGTCAGACGTACATGTATCTATGTATTATATGTAGGATTCAGCTGGGTTTTATCACTTTTCAGAAAAACATTTGATCAAATTTTCATGGAAATGTTTATGCAAAGTGTGGTCAGTTAATTTTAGTCCTTGGTTATTTAATATGATTATTATGAATATTTGTACTGCTAGTTTGCTATTCAAGCAAGGTTTTTTCTTATTTTTTACTGTAGTACTGGCATTCAACTCAAGCTGTTCAGTATATTACTTCTAATTTTAATCATACTTAATCAAACATTTTGTACAAATAATAACATGTTTTCTCTGTTTCCGAGAACTACATGTACCATCAGAATGTCATGTGATGGACATAATTACAAGGTGTACACCATGCGTGTGTATGGACTTTCAAAATGGACCCGAAACAAGTAATTATATGTCGATCTCAGAATACCTTAAACAAGTATTCATGTTTTAAAAGATACCCTTTTAAAGTAAACCTTCTTTAAAAGTATACCCTCTTTAAAAGTATACCCTTTTTTCCTGATTTTGGCGATGTTGATACCCTTTTCGATGTACGCGAGTACATGTACATCGCCTGACCATGAAAAACAACCCTTTTTACTCTTTTTTTTCACACGCGCATGGTGTACAATGTACCCGTTGTAATGACAGTGAACCGCGCCCCCCCCCCCCTCCCCCCCCCCCCCCCCCCGTGAATACATACAGATGTCCTGTGAAGAACGTGACCGACAAATTTATATGTGTAGCTTTCGATCGGATTAATTTCTCTTGGGGCACAAGAGAAATTCAGTACTGGTATGTTCATGCTTGATTCTCCTTGAGTAATCAAATTCAAGACAAATCCTTCCAGCTGGTGTATAGACTATCAATGCTCTTGAATGTTGCTCAGTAACGGTTATGGTAGTCATGGCTGCATACATAGCGGCGGCCCAAGTCTGCTCTGTACGAGAGAGGGTTTTGGCCTTTAAATACCATAAAAACATTCAGTAAAAAAATATTTAATCAAGATTAGATATTTCTGTTCTTTCATCATTGTTTTTGTCATTCAATTGATTAATGCTCTTCATTTGCTACAATAACATGGTAAGAATATTAGCCTTCGCCCATGAATAAAAAAAAATAAAAAATGCCGCAAACAGGATTTTGCCTTAATTACACATAAACCTTGATTAAAAAAAAGTTACATGTTGTTGACATTAAAATGTATCAGAAAGAAATATCATTCTGCTGCAATATGACACTGAATATATACTTTTTGAGTAAATTTATCTTACTTTTTATTGTACCTTTTTTTCTAACAGTATAGATGTCCAATAAAATGCATAAATTCTTGATTTTGAAATGTTAGTTGTTACACATCAACATTTAATGACATGAAACTGGCTAAAAAGTACTAATGTTAATCTACTTGACAGCATTCAGTTTGTCCCATGCAATTCTAGAGGCACCTCGTTTCATAATTTCCCTTAAATATGAAACACATCTCCCACAATACAGTCATGTAGCTCAGCAAAAGTAATGTTCTGATTATGGTGCGACTCTTAACCCGGGGGGGGGGCACTGTCATTACAAGGTGTTCACCATGCGCGTGTATGGACTTTCAAAATGGACCCTAAACAAGTAATTATCTGTCGATCTCAGAATACCCTAAACAAGTATTCAAGTCTGAAAACATACCATTTTAAAGTAAATCTTCTG
>JZLH01S0376873.1:23737-41926 GCA_001188425.1 Eucidaris tribuloides
GCGGGGCAGAGGGCGCACTTCGCCCCCCCCAATGAAATCGTATGGGGGGGCAAACGAGTTTCTGCCCCCCCCCCGCCCCCATGGCCTGCCCCGCTGAAAGGTAAAAAATAATTAATCAATTACACTGTAAAAGACCAAATTGAGCAATAAAGACAATTTTCTTGTATAAAAATTGTCAATTTCATAACTGAAAAATGCAAAATTTTCGCCCCTGACGGGGCACCTTCACTTCCAAGTAATTTAGTGTATATGGTGGCCTCTCGTCCTTCGACGAGTGTGCCCCCGTGCAACATACCGTTAGTAAACCCTTTCACTTTCCCCTTTCTTCTAAGTTTTCTAGTAATATAAGAATATTTTTCATTGCTCGAACAATGCGCTCGCGTTTAAGCTTTTAATGAATACATTTCAGACTTAAACCGAATGGCAAAGTGGATGTGGCTCACCAATGCAAGTGATATCTCTATTGCTCGAAGAATAATACATATTGGCTAATAAGCGCAAATTACCTGTGACATACCTACATATACGTATGAGAAATGAAAATTTACGATGATTCTGAGCTCTTGCTCGGGTCGTTCGCGCATATAAATGTGTACAAATAAATGTTTCTGAAAGGATATTACATGACAAATGTGATGTCTGTTATTTAAATATAGCGTAATACAAAAATTAATTGATTAGACGTGAAAATCTGTATACATTGTGAAGCGCTCGCTCGCTTTGCTCGTACTAAGTAAAATGAATAGTTTTCATAATGTTATATGTTTAATTCTCCAGAAATGTGTTTTAAAATGCTCTATTAATGCCACTGCTATACTCTATTTTTACGGAAAGTCCCTATTAATAAAATATACCTTTAAAATATGTGTTTACTATGCCTAGAATCACGTCTTTTCTATGTCTATTTTCAAAAAATTCCTGCCGTGGGAGGGGGTATCCCCCACCCACTCCCTCCCCCGCTCAGTTGATTCGCTCTTCCGCAAGTATGTCTACCCAATCTCTAGCGAAAGTATGTATTTTCCATGCCTAGAATAAACGTCTTTGCTATGTGTATTTTCAAAAAGTTTCTGTGGAGGGGATACCACCCTCGCTTAGTATGACTACTAAATTACAGTTTGTCAGTACTTCCTGTATACGTCTTTTTGAAAACTTGTCTACACAATCCCCAATTATCTTGATAAAATATACCTTTAAAATATGTATTTACCATGTCTAGAATCACGTCTTTTCTATGCATATTTTCAAAAAGTTCTAATCGTGGGAGGGGGGATCCCCTTCACACCCCCAGGTCGCGTCGTTTCCTCGGAAGTATGGCTACCCAATTACAGGTTTTCACATATTTCCTCTATATCTTTTTGAAAAAAAAGGACTACAATGATTATCCCTAATTTCAGAAGGTGTACCTTTAAAATATGTATTTACCATGCCTAGAATCGCGTCTTTTCTGTGCGTATTTTCAAAAAGTTCCTACCGTGGGAGGGGGTATCCCCCTCCCACACCCTCCTTCCGTTCGTTCGGTAGCTACGCTCCCTCGCATGTTTCCGTCAAGCCCCTAGTAGACCCCCTTAAATTTCTGCTCTACAACCGCGCCCCCCACACCCTCCCCTGCCCCGCTCGATTGCTTCGCTCCCTCGCCGAGGAACTCATAGGTCTACTGTAAGATAAATGTGCCCCCATCGAGATTTTGCCCCTCCAAAACTAAAAGTGTTCCGGCGCGCCTGATAAACATTGCGAAATAAATATCTAAATAATCAAAGCGCATTAAAAAAAAGCATGGAAGAAAGAGTAAAAGACTGAAAATAGAATAAGGGATACAAATAAGAAAGGGTAGGAAAGAGGCGAAAGAGACGGGCAAGTGGGATCGAAAGAAAGAAAGAAAGGATAAGTGAAAGGAAAAGGGATATTCAAGACATGCGGTAAGAGGTAGCAGAAAGAAAGAAAAAGGCATAAAGCAGTGAATAATAAATTTAAAAAGTTAAAAAGTACTATCAGGTAAGGGGGCAGTGTACTGCACTTACAAAGACAAATGTATAATATTTCAGAAAATGCACTATGAAAGGCATTTAGACAATGAGGAAAAGGCATACAATACATACTGTACATACGGATCAAGACTTGTCTTTATTGGGGTCTATAGGTTAGACACGAGGTGTTTAAACGATTGTAACGATCAATTTTTTATCAACCAACTTGGTGATCACGCATTTTATGGGGCAAACGGGAGCGTTATCCTCCAGTGTCAGCATAGCCATAGCGTACATGTAGTCGTTGTGCAAGACGTTACGTGTTCATTTATTCATTGAATAGAAATAACATGTCACACATTAAACGCTCACGAATGTGACGAATGGGTTCGAATGGTATTTGTTAAGTGTCACTGTGACGTCAAACCATCACTCGCTGCTTTCATCTCATTTTCTTCTTACGTTTTTTCTATTAATGTTCGTTTTCATTAAAGTCTCATTTTCATTTCCCTTCCCACTTTGTGATTTATGTTTACTGTTTTAGGTAGTATACACAACATAAGAAGAAGTCATAATAGTAGTGGTATAGAAAAACTATTAGTAGTAGTAGTAGTAGTAGTAGTAGTAGTAGTAGTAGTAGTGGTAGTAGTAGTAGTAGTAGTAGTGGTAGTAGTAGTAGTAGTAGTAGTAGTAGTAGTAGTGGTAGTAGTAGTAGTAGTAGTAGTGGTAGTAGAAGTAGTAGTAGTAGTGGTGGTAGTACTACTACTAGTAGTAGTAGTAGTAGTAGTAGTAGTGGTGGTAGTACTAGTAGTAGTATAGTAGTAGTAGTAGTAGTAGTAGTAGTAGTAGTAGTAGTAGTGGTAGTAATGTGACACTCTAAAAAACTGAACTGCTATCTCAAACATTAAAAGTCAAAAAGGTCAAACGTAGATATCTGAGCTAAATAGTAGTGTTTAAATGGACAAATAAACACGTTAGAATACAAAAGTTGGGAAAGTTATGCCGCCACTGCCAAGATATTCATGAATAACTAATTTACACTCCGGTGGAGGATAAAACAGCCTAGATCTGCACACAGTACGTATATGGGAGGGAAAGTGAGCAGGTGATTGCGTTCAATTTGAGTGTTTGTTATATTATTTTTCTACTTTTTAAATTACACTAAATCATCACTTTGAAATACAATTTTTTTCAGGGTTTTAGTTTAAGACCTTATCAAAGACACTTAGAGCATGGAGGATTATGTAGCTCACATTTTGTTAAAACTGTGGTCATTGTTAGCCTCTGGTTTTAAAAGGACCGAAGAGAAACCTCTTTTTCTGCATGTTGTATTCAACCTTTAGTCTGCTGGATCTGTTAATGATAAATGTTGAATCCAGCCGGATATAATATCTACAAAGAGTTGTAAAGTGTGGTCACTCCTCGGCCCTTTTAAATATTGAAATAAAATTTCAATTTTTAGAGTGCAGTAAAAGTAGTAGAAGTAGTAGTAGTAGTAGTGGTAGTAGTAGTAGTAGTAGTAGTGGTAGTAGATAGTAGTAGTAGTGGTAGTAGTAGTAGTAGTAGTAGTGGTGGTAGTAGTATGGTGGTAGTAGTAGTAGTAGTAGTAGCAGTAGTAGTGGTAGTAGTAGTAGTAGTAGTAGTCGTAGTCGTAGTAGTAGTAGTGGTAGTAGTAGTAGTAGTAGTAGTGGTGGTAGTAGTATAGTAGTAGTAGTAGTAGTCGTGGTCGTAGTAGTAGTAGGCCTAGTAGCAGCAGTAGTAGTAGTAGTAGCAGTAGTGGCAGTAGTAGTCGTAGTCGTAGTAGTCGTGGTCGTAGTAGTAGCAGTAGTAGTAGTAGTAGCAGTAGTGGCAGTAGTAGTAGTCGTGGTCGTAGTAGTAGTAGGCCTAGTAGCAGCAGTAGTAGTAGTAGTAGCAGTAGTGGCAGTAGTAGTCGTGGTCGTAGTAGTCGTGGTCGTAGTAGTAGCAGTAGTAGTAGTAGTAGCAGTAGTGGCAGTAGTAGTAGTCGTGGTCGTAGTAGTAGTAGGCCTAGTAGCAGCAGTAGTAGTAGTAGTAGCAGTAGTGGCAGTAGTAGTCGTGGTCGTAGTAGTCGTGGTCGTAGTAGTAGCAGTAGTAGTAGTCGTAGTCGTAGAAGTAGTCGTAGTCGTAGTCGTAGTTGTAGTAGTAGTAGTCGTGGTCGTAGTAGTCGCAGTAGTCGTAGTAGCAGTAGAAGTGGTCGTAGTCGTAGTCGTGGTCGTAGTAGTCGCAGTAGTCGTAGTAGCAGTAGTCGTGGTCGTAGTCGTAGTCGTGGTCGTAGTCGTGGTCGTAGTAGTCGCAGTAGTAGTATAGTAGTAGTAGTAGTCGTAGTCGTAGTCGTAGTCATAGTAGTAGTAGTAGTGGTGGTGGTGGTGGTTGTGGTGTTGGCGGTGGTGGTGGTTCTAGTTAAATAAAAATAAAATTTCAATTTTTAGAGTGCAGTAAAAGTAGAAGTAGTAGTAGTCGTAGTAGCAGTAGTCGTAGTAGTCGTAGTCGTCGTCGTAGTAGTAGTAGTCGTCGTAGTCTTAGTAGTCGTAGTAGTAGTCGTAGTAGTATAGTGGTGGTGGTGGTGGTGGTGTTGGCGGTGGTGGTGGTAGTTGTTTGTCTAATAGCATTGCTCTAGCTTCTCTTCAAAACCTTTATCGTTTTTCAATTATACATAATATTATATGTGCCTTCTATTAAATGCATGCCTCTCACAAGGTTATTGAAGAATCTTCAATGAAGATCACTGTTTTCCTGTACATTGTATCCTGTCCACTATGTAAATGGTGATGAAATGTCCATCTGACATGGAAATGCCCTGCAATTTCAATTAAAGTTGAATAAATCATTTTTAACATAATCACCCCTTCGGACCTCATTCCGGTTTCATAAGACGTCATTTCGATTGGAAAAAAAAAATAAACAGGCATATACATGTATTGTTGAAATTAACGGTAGTACAAGATACGGTCAGTACACTAATTGAAAATGAAAGAGAACTATTGCAGGAAAAGTTACCTTTACTCTAAAATACATGTGATTGTGAAATATGCGTCTTTATTACCTTGACCTCATGGCAGTAAGTTTTGAATCAATTTTGTCCCTGACATTCCAGTGTATTGTTCCAAGTCTACTGGGTTTTAATTTCGTTTCTCAGTTTTTCAATCCAAATATTAAAATACATGCTTTAAATCTGTACAATAACTGTGCAAATATATAGTCCATGCATGATTACGTATTCTGCGAAGGAAATGAACAAACACTAAAATAGCCAACCACGTATGACGCCCATCCCGTAGCTGCAAGTTTGGAAACTAGTTTTCACCAATCACACGCCGGACGCCATGGTGATCGACAATTCGCGCTTTTAGTTCAACGTATAATGAATCAGGCTCGTTCGCACGATGATCGGAGAGACGGCAACTTATTCTGAACTCGTTACCTGTGTGGATGTAAAACAAAGTTTTATTCTCAGCACTGACTTTTGGAAATCCTTAAAAACACTTTTTAGAATTGTGGTTCTTCAATTTAAAAAAAAGTCAAACTGTAATAAATAAAAGTGCTTGAATGGACAGATAAACACCATTATAGAATATAAAACTTTGAAAGTTACGCTGGATGAAAATCACACGTAACTTACGCCTCCGGTGTACTTTTAACTGTAACACAACCGTCTATGAGGGACTGGACATGGCAACATTGGGTACGCGTAGATTTTCACTGTTTTAAAGACCGTTTTGAAGCACATTTTTTGCAGGGCTCCGATTTTACACCTGATCAGAGACACTTACAGCATGCAGGATTATGTAGCTCAGATTTTTTTTAAATGAATATTGTTAAATTATGACTTTAAAGATAAGATCGACTTGCAGAGCTTTGATATCAACTTTTTTCAAACCTTCTGTGAACAGACGGTATTTTGAAAATGTCAGTACAGGAGAGAGTAGTTCAAAACAACAGAACACTTCGGTTTTTTGACAAATCCTTACATAAATCCCCACTGCTGACAAAGTACTAACACAGAAATCAACATGTGGGACAATGTTAATTGTGACATTGCAAATGGAGAGTACTTGGATGAAAACTTCACCCGTTCAAACTGCCAATCCTACAACTATTTACTACATATGAAGTGAATTAGTCATACACTATAATGCAAATGTAATATACTTTCGCCTGGAAACCAATGAAATGTGGAATTTTGAAGAAAAAAAAAATTCCATCATCATACAAGTACTGTGGATTTTTAATACAAACAAAAAGGAAATAACTGTCTGGCCTTGACCTTGGTTGACAAGGCTTTGCGTGACAACTTTGTCCGGGTTTGGTGTTTCATAACACAGAATCGTGTCCAACTTCTCAAACAGCTTGATTATAGGATGGTGTTAACAACAGAGGTATAACGGAATTCTGCGCCATTGCACGATGATCAAGGCCTTTTCATGGTTAGTCAGTAAACTCGTGCCACCCGTGCATTGAGATGACAAGTTCATTTTTATTACAAGGTTGTTGGCGAACATCCTCAAAAGTGATCTGATTTAATTATCACCAGGAATGAAAAATAAACTACATATCTACCTATCTATCTATCTATCTATCTATCTATCTATCTATCTATCTATCTATCTATCTATCTATTTCAGGGGATAGTCCCTGATAAGACATTTATGATTTTTTTTTTGTCTATCCCCTCCACAAGTTTATTTATGCAGTACGTGTATTATTGTTATCATATGATTGTAATTTATTTATATTTATATGTATTTTGTATGTAAACTTTTTAATGAAATGTGGAAATAAATTGAAAATTGAAATTGAATCTATCTATCTACCTATCTATCTATCTGCCTATCTATCTATATATCTATCTATCTATCTATCTATCTATCTATCGATCTATCTATCTATCTGTCTGTCTATCCTTCTTTTTTTCCTCTATGTGTATCCATCTGTATTGTAATAATATAATATGTATTTATATAAATTCGATTTAACCATCTATTTATTTGTTTATTTATTTATTTATTAATTCATTTATCATCTATCGATCTATTTATACTTTTATCTCTCCATTTCTACAGTACATGTTTATCTACAGCTGTATTATAACATGCTATTTCTACATATGTTTATGACAAATTGACTATAGCTGTCTGTATATTTTAATACTATTCTGGCACTGTCCTAAACTTAACTGCAACCCCATCAATTTAAATAGCGAAACGGATGAATTTATTGTTATGCATCCTTATTAACGCTCATATTTATTACAAACGTGTTATCTGGTTATACTGTACATGGAGGCTGTTTCTTGAGTTGAGCCTCGGCCGATCTAGACTTTGCGGAATTGTTTGGGGTTCTTCTTCTTCTTCTTTACGGTCTACGTCATCATATCGCCGACACTTTATCGTGGCGCGCAATGCATAATTGACGCGCAATGTTTTTAATAATTCAAGATGGCTGCTCTATTCGCGAGATGAGTAGCGAAGTATATAGAGCGAGATATCAAGCCACCCTAGTTGTGTAAACATGGAAGACAAAGTCGTTGTTTTGATAATATCTTAAAGTTGAAAGATGTAATTAGTGACGGTGACCCAATTATAGATACATGTAATTAGTAACGGCGACCAAAAAGATACGAAAAGTTTTAACGGTGACCCCAAAGATACATGTAAATAGCAACGGTGACCCAAAAGATATTGTATATCAATAATCAATATTTTGATTTCCTTGTTTGACCGCACTTATTTACAAAGGATGTTTACAATAGAGATGAGCAAATTACAGTGTTAGAAGTGGGAAGGGGAAGGCGTGTTTTTTTTTCAAACGCACAGGAATTAACCAAACTAGGTTGTTCTATATGTGGTTAAAACATGTGTGTACAGGTTATAAAGGAAAT
Source organism: Eucidaris tribuloides (assembly GCA_001188425.1). Taxonomy (NCBI): domain Eukaryota; kingdom Metazoa; phylum Echinodermata; class Echinoidea; order Cidaroida; family Cidaridae; genus Eucidaris; species Eucidaris tribuloides. The sequence goes on from JZLH01S0376873.1 coordinate 31,598, forward strand.
ATGATTTTTTTTTAAGCTGTCGTTTACTTTAATAAATATCAAATTAAAGGGCATCGACATGTTTGGGCGAAATCAAAAAAATGCACAAGAACCCAATAGAACTAACATATACCAATGCATACACCAACTAGAGTGTATCTCCTGGCTGGAAGGATTTGTCAAGTGAATGCGGTTACTTGTAGAGAAACAGGCATCCATTTACCAGTGTTGAATTAATCTTGTACCCTGATAGAAATTGATCCCGTACATAGCTACACAAACATCACATTCGCCTGTCACAATGCGCACTGACGGTGGTGTACTAAACATTGGACCATGATATTTAGACAGTGTACTTGATTACAGGGCCCTGGGAACGATTTTTTCACCGGCGGTGCAGAGATATATATTTTCGCGGCCCCAAAAAAATTTTCGCGGGCAAAAAAATTTTCACGGCCAAATTCGCGGCCAAATCAACGGCTGAAAAGTCGCTCAGTGGGGGGGGGGGGGAGTGTCGGCGGACAATTTTCGCGGGAAACACAATTTTTCACGGCCAAATTCGCGGCCAAATCAACAGCTTAAAAGTCGCTCTGCGGCCAAATTTGAAGAAAAATAGACATTCACGTCTTTTGCACGGGGGTGCTTCAGCACCCCCGGCACCCCCGCTTCCCAGGGCCATGCTCGATTAGTAATTTTATCCCAAAGTACATGTAAGGACCTTTTCCAATCCTGCTATTTCTGTTTAATCCTCGAATCATTTTTTTTCAAAATAAACTTTCAATATAGTTTAAAACCACAGGCTAACAATGACCACAGTTTTAAAAATGAGAGCTACATAATTAAAGGGTCTAATAAAGATAGGGTCTAAAAATGAAGCCCGAAAAATTGTATTCACAATGATTATTTAGTGCTTTAAAAAATGACAAAATTTATGAATACTCAGGTTGACCGGATTCTCCATGCCCATTTCCTCCCATAGAATTATTGTGTCTAGATCTAAGCTATTTTATCCTCCACCGGAGTGAAAATTATTTCTTCATGCATATCTTGCCAGTGACAGCATAACTTTCCAACCTGTGCATTTTAGGGTGTGTTTTTTGTCCATTTAAACACTACTATATAGCTCAGACATCAAAGTTTGACAATTTATTTAAATTGAAGCTCTAGAAAGTTAGCTTATTACTTTAACCCTTTGGATGCTATAACGTAAAATATAGTCGAAAATCTCGGGGGTACCAAAAAATTTCGGGGGTCCCCCCCCCGAAATTTTTCATTACTTAATTTAAAAAAAAAACGAAAGACATTCGGAATCTGTTATTGGTGTGATATGACCTTTAGGCATAAAGCTTTCAAATAACAAAAAAATCCCCAAAACTAAACTTTGACTTTAAGTTGATAAAATATCCAAAAAACATGCATCAAATTGCACGATTAACAAAAATGCAAGAAGCTCTTACCGTGGGAGGGGGACACCCCTCCAACACCCTCCCCCTTACTCGCTCCTGTTAAAATATCGGCAGCAATATACATGTACTACTTTATCTAAAATATAGGAACTGTTTAAAGTTTATAAAACATCCCCCAAACACCCACAAAAATGCACGATTAACAACGTCAAAATGCAAAAAGCTCTCGCCATGGGAGGGGGACACCCCCTACCACACCCCCACCCTCGGTCGCTTCGCTCCCTCGCAATATCATCCCCAAAATTTCAAAATAGATTTTGTGCCCCCTTTTGAAAATTTCTGGATCCGCCCCTGGTTGTTTTGGACTTATGTGTATAACCTTTCAAAAATGTACACTTTTCTATAAAAATCCAAATGCTGTCGAGACAAGACATTTTAACTCATTCAGTTGGTTCAATGTGTCTTCATTTTACGATGAATATCATTGGTAGAAACTTCAGTGACGTTTGTCATTCGAATTAAAAAGTATGGAACTGATCGTCTTCTCGGCGTATATATGGGCCGATAGCACCCAAAGTGTTAATCCTCATATCAAGTTTGTCAAAAGCAACTTTCAATAGTTTCGCCTGGAGTTATAGTTGAACCCTCTATGCGTGATGCACGGAGTATAAGCTCTATAATGATGCAAGGCACGAAGCGTCTTGAGTCAACAAGACATCGTTTTACGATTATAAACGAGTCCACGACAAAATGATTACGGTGATAATACATCATCATACAAAAAATATCGTCATGAAACTATCTACGAATAATTCGACAGAGCAATTCCTCATAAATTCTTGATCCTCTTCTTTTTATCAATATATCGTGATGCATAGCAATTAGGGCAGTATCTCATTTTTGCTGTGTCTTCAGTATCCAAGCCATAGTCAGGAGGGTACATGTAGACTCAACTTTTCCATGACCCCCACGTTGGTTTGACCGAATTATTAGGATTTAACTATTTCCTCTGTGAGCTTAATTTGTGTGTCATTATAATATATCCTCCATGACGACACACGAATTGTACTTTATACCGTCACAAAAAATAATCAATTTGGTATAGCAGTTAATGTGGAAAGCCAGAGGTAATAAGCACCTGTTTTAATCAAATACGTCGACAATATGACAAAATGTGTGCGGATACAGTAAATATAATCGGTCTACAAATTAATTTCCTCGAGGCAAAAAAATTGTATAACATACCAATGTGGCAGAAATCTGAAATGGTCGCTCACTGATTTTTAGGTTTTATTAAGTTTTGAGCGGCTCGTTTTTCAGGGTTTCACTTTTAGACCTTCTTAGAAACACTTGTAGTTTGGTGGATCATGAAGCTCAATATAAAAAAACCCTGGAAATATATTTAAACAATGACTTTACGATGTCATAAAATGATTAAAGTGTTTGAGAATATTACATTTCTCGGTAAAACTGCACGATACCCATGACGTATAAACGTTTCGAATTTATTACCAAATAAAATGAGCAACCGAGTTTCGGCCTCCACGTGAACTCGGGAAAGAAGCGACCTATTTTAGTCACCGTGTTGTAAAGTAAATCAGCATGCGAGGAGAAAAACAAATGACTTCATGTTTGCAAGCATAATCCTCCTCACAACTTAAATACACAAAGATTATGATTCAAAGTTTCTCAAAAATGAATAGGCCCAGTGAGGTAGCATTATTAGGGGGAGGTGGGATTATATCATTTTTGCTGTAGTAGGTGTAGCGATGGAAGAGAAGGTATGAAACAAGTCACTCTAATGTTGGGCCCTTGTGGCTATTTGCACATCAAAGTATCATATCTGCATTTTTTGCTTGATATTCTATTTGTGATATGAATATTTGTAGCATATTTGTCCAGATCATTCACGTGTTTTTGTTGAATGCTGACTGTTAAAACTGGAATGATGTATTGTCGTTCTAAACTTCTGTGACAGGGATGTTGTTGAAATTACCAGCCTCAAATTTAAGCCCCTGCAGTACATAACTATGGGATTGAGTGTTTTTGTTTTTTGGTTCGGACATAACGGATGAGTCTATAAATGAAACAGTAAAATGGTGAGGTTGAATTATATATTTCTCCCTCCACTGCCCCACTGAAAATCTTTCAGGAAAACAAGAAATAATGAATAAGCACATTGAAAAGCTGCCGTCGGACCCTGGACTCAGAAAACTCCCGGGCAATTTTTCTCTGGTCATTTATTTCCCGTGTAAAATTATATCAAATTACCTGTCACCCTGGTCAGTGGGTATACACGGATTGGAGTTAATTTAACCCCGGTGCCTGGTAATTTGTTTTACCATAGTGATAGGTAAAAAGCAATGTAGGCCAGTGGATCACATTTTGTGGTAAATTGCTAATTTTACACGGGAAATAAATAACCAGGGAAAATTTGACGAGGATTTTTTAAGTGGGGTGCATGGACTTCTTTCCCAACCCCACCTCATAGGTGTATTTAAGGGGTGGGGGAGGGGGATCTGGAGGGTCGTATGACCCCCCCCCCTCCCTCCTCATTTTAAAAGGTCCACGGGTTTTTTTTTCAAAGACATTTTGTCAAGGGCCTTAATAACCACAATGACATAAAGGCAAAAGCATTGACCAAGTACATTTCAATCACGTATCGCTGTTATTTCACTATGAAAAGGCCCCCAAAATTATGATAACGACCCACCCGAAAATAAATCCTGGACACACCCCTGCACCTCCTCTTAACCCCCCCCCCCTTCAAAGAGGCTCCTACTACGCCCCCTGAAGTCGACACAGAGCACAGCTGATGCCACCCCTCTATCGGCGATGATGACTCGGTCTCTGTCGGCGATACACCCCTTGATGGCTTCGAGTAGATAAACTGATTATCACTTCGTCCTTGACCTTAAAATGCTTAATCATCTCCTTTGTTTGAGGATAATCGCTGCATACACAGTGTCAAGAGATTTCAGCGGGACTTAAATAGGGGTGAAAAGTGCAATACATACATGCTCCCTTTTTACTTTCGCTGACTGTATTTCGGAATGAGGCTCGTGAAGTAATTTAGTTTCGAAACAATTTGTCTTTTATGTGACAGTCTCTTTGCGAAAACATTAATTATTGATAATCATGTTACGAACATAGCAATAAAACTGCACATGATTTGAAACATGGGAGGGTAAGATATCACCCTGTTATATATTTCACTTTCTATACTTTTTTTTCGGAAATTCTAATTTTCCATGGGCCATTTGCGTTTACGATCATCTCCTTTGCTCCTAGAGAATTAATTCACCGACTGCAGAGAAAAAAAAAGAGAATGTAGGACAATCTACTTCAAATCAAAGTGATGAGAATGTTTCGAGAGGATTTTTGCTTCGTTTGATGTGCACCACACGTACTTATCAGTACACTCAGGTGGCGATAAACGTAGTCTGGCTTCCTGACGTTTAGATTTAGGAAACTACTATCTTCAGTCAACTGCAGTGACTAAGACTAGTCTTCCCAATTGATTTACTTTCTTTAAAGCCACAGGCTAACATTGACCACAGTTTAAAAAAGAAAGTGAGGTACGTAATCCTCCATGCTTTCAGTGTCTTTGATAAGGTCTAAAAATAAAGCCCTGAAAAAATTGTATCTCAAAATGATTATTTAGTGAAAAGTGAAAATCTACAAGTACTCAGGTTGACCGGATTCACCATTCCCATTTCCTCCCACTGACTCATTGTGTGTAGATCTAGACTATTTTAATACTCCACCGCAATGGAAATTCATGGTTGACATTCATTCATGCATAATCTTGCCAGGGGCAGCACAACTTTTCAAACTTTTGTATTCTAGAACGTTTATTTGTCCATTTAAGCAATACTAGCTCAGATATCACAGTTTGACTTTTTTTAAAGTAAAGCTCCACAATGTTAGCCTGTTTCTTTAAGGCAAAATGAGTGTGCGCTGGAGGAAGAAAAAGTCGTAGAGTGAGTGTACTCTGGAGGTTGAAAAAGTTGCATGGTCTGGAACCGAGACTACGATGAACGAAGTATCACACCCGGAAGTGACGTAGGCATGCTCGATACTATCATGCTAGACACGTACGATCACAAATTACCTAGAATCGGGTTATTGCCTACAAGTTGCCTGTGCATAAGATGCATTATTCGACGTTTATGGCTTTGATTTATGTCACCACATAAGACGAAATCATAACAATACAGATGACAAATATAACCATAAAAATTCTGGTGCGAGACATATCTTTGAATAAACGATAGCGAAAGCGATGGTTATGTTAGAATGACTGCTGACATTATAGGTAGTCGTATTAATGTGTAACATGGGGGGAAACAGGGGGCGGCGCCTAGCTAAAATCTTAGGGAGGGAAAAATCCCGGGGGGGGGGCGGTGCGAAAATGTCAACCCCCCTAAATTTTGTGAATTACACTATGAAAATCCTGCGATTTTCTGTAGCTTGAAAATTTCAGGGAGAAGGGGGGGGGGTCGGGCTGGCATCTTCTGGTGCCGCCCCTGGGGGAAACTGTTTAGCCGGCTGTTTAGTCTGTTCTCAAATTGAATGTCATTACAACGTACACCATAGTTGATTCCATGTCCTTCCAATTGCACCGTTACTTAGATATTGCAAGCAGTTTGTTTTATCCGCAAGGAGTGTGTACATTGGTTGGAATTCCTGTAAAAAATGTATTCATGGTATTATAATTATATTTAAAATCCCAAATCTCAAATTGTAGGAATGTAATTACAACGTATACCACAGTTGATTCCATGTTTGTACGATTGTACCGTTACTTAGATATTACAAGAAGTTTGTTTTATCCGGAGGGAGTGTGTGCATCGGTTGGAATTTCTGTAAAAATGTATTCACGGTATTGTGATTACATTCAAAATCCCAAATCTCAAAGTGTAGGAATGTAATTACAACGTATATCACGTTGATTCCATGTTTGTACGATTGTACCGTTACTTAAATATTACAAGAAGTTTGTTTTATCCGGAGGGAGTGTGTGCATCGGTTGGAATTCCTGTAAAAAATGTATATTCACGGTATTATATTTACATCCAAAATCCCCATATGATTAATATCTTTGTCCAGCTGTAGCTGTGTACCATATAACAATAACTAATGTTTAGAATGATTGATATAATTATTGGCTTATAACGGATATTCCATTCTGAAATGATAAAGATTCAGTAAATTAATTGACTTTAAAAAAGGTAAATTTTCCTATTTAATTACAGTTTCCTGCACTCGTAATTAATGAGAATGGCAAAAATGACGTAACTGTCCCTGTAACAACCGATGTTTAAAGTGATAGGCTAACATTGTGGAGCTTCAATTAAAAAAATTGTCAAACTTTGATATCTGAACTACATAGTAGTGTTCAAATGGACAAATAAACACCCTACAATACAAAAGTTCGGAAAGTTACACTGCCAATGGCAAGTTATGCATGAATAAACAATTAAAACCCGGGGCGAGTTTTAATAGCCTAGGTGTACACACAGTAAGTCTATGGGAGGAAATGGGCAAGTGAATCTGGTCAACTTACGATTTTCACTTTTTTAAAGCACTAAATAATCATTTTGAAATACAATTTTGTCAGGGCTTCATTTTTGACCTCATCAAAGACACTGGTAGCATGGGGAATCATGTGGCTCAGACTTTTTTTAACTGTGGTAAATGTTAGCCAATACCTTTAATAGTTCATTCCCTTTCCTTTGATTCAGTTAACGGCTTCTAAAACCAGAAATAGAACTTTAACCGAACGAATTTAGTTGGCGGGAAAATCGCAACTGATATTTACAAAGTGGTTGTAAATGGTTAACTGGGGACGGATGACAAGAGATCGTTTGTTAACACAATTTCTCTAAGAAAATGGATGAAAAGTCGTTTGCTAGTATGTGGGAATTCTTTGGCTCAACTCAGATGAACAAAAATAACCAATGGCAATTTATATGATCAATGTGGAATTGCAAAAACGAAGTCGCAAAAAGGGTTGAACAATCTTGCGGTAACTTTTGAACCCATATAACCTTGGACCAAATTTTTCCAAGGAATCAAAGGTCAAACGTCAGTGACTTTTGACCTTCATTAGCTATCCGACAGTAAATCAGTCATGTAACATATAGCGGATGAAGCGGGCATGGATCACGACAAAAGCCATCATATGTCGACCCAGGAGTCGAAGATCAAAGGTCAATGACTTCTGTCTGGAAGGTCATTCGCAATGTATATCACTTGATCACGCTTGTCCAAGGATAAGACCTTAGAGAGGAATTCCGCAAGGGGGCAAAAGTCAATGGACATTATTTGCAAATGTAGGCTTTCTTTCTTACTTCAAATGATCACATTTTGAGAAAGAAGTCTGCAGTGGGGTCAAAGGTCAATTACCTTTATCCGCAAATGCTGCTTCTCCCTTTAACTTCAGCAATAATTGTCCAATAAGCCCGACAGTTGGTGGTGAGGTGGGATATAGAGAAGAACCCATCGGGTTTCCGGTAAAATCAAACTGAGGGCAAAGGTCAAGGGTCACACGACCTTTGCCTCAAAATGTCATCCTATCTGTAATTTTAGTCAGCAATGTCCAATGGTGATAAAGTTTGGCGCCGCAACACTCTTCAACAAATTGTAATCTCTTTAACAGAAACGCGTTAGTCATGTTAGTTTTTGTGAATATCGATATTGGCAATTTGTGACTTGTCGAAGCATATTGAAGTTTATTATAATGATGATGGTAATGACGGTGCCGACGGCGACGATGGTGATTAGTAACATTATTGTTATTATTATTATTTTGTCATTATTGTTATACTAATACAGATACAACAACAACAAATACTACTTCTACTTCTACTACATCTACTACTACTAAGTCCAATATATATGCTTATTTATATTTAATTGCAAAATTATTTCTGTCAGTTAATTTATCCCTTGTCTATGTTTTTATATATCAAAATTTTGTAATTGTTTAAATGAAATCATTTCAAGTATTCGTGAGTTTTTTAAAATTTGTAATAAATTAATTAAATACTATTTTTTGTAGTTTTACAATTAGTTGGTGATATTTATTACTAGATTAAATTTTATGTGACTGGTGTATTGCCCATGATGTGTTAATTGTTAATTAAGTAATGTAGTAATATTGTATAAGTTTTGTGTCTCATTATATGATTTTGTACACTGAGCAATTTCAGCCTCTGGGCTGCATGTTATCAGTTTTTTCAATAAACCAATTTATCTATCTTATCTACTACTACTACTACTACTACTACTATATGTACTTCTTTACTACTTTTATACTTCTACTTCTTCTCATTATCATTATTGTCATCATTGTCGGCGTCATCATCATTATGTCATCATCATCATCATCATCATCATCATCATCATCATCTATCGTTTTTTTTTAGGGGGATTTTCCGATATAAGGACATCGATAACGTAAACCAGATGTGAAAGTGAACGTTCGTTCGATTGAAATGTAATATGTATCACCATGTTATTATTCGTACTCTGCTCAGTGTCACATCCATCAGTAATTTAACCATTTCCTTTTATTCTTCCCATGATGATTTCGGGCTCTCGGTTCGACTACACGCCACGGCTGCCTAAATCAACATCCACACTAATCTTCCGATCCATCATAAAAATGTAATAATACATGTGTCACTTTATGTTTCGTAGATGATACCGAACGGTCCCAGACCAATTACGAGATCCGCCGGAGTCCGTGTGTTATTATTGCGATCCTAGTGCAATAGGTATGACTTCCAGTAAACGCACACCGTGACACAGGGGCGAAACCAGGATTTTGGGGAGGGGTGTTCATCCGCGGCCAAATTATGTCCTTTCACCACCAAACACCGACGCGAAAAGCCCCCCCCCCACCCCCAAAAAATGTTGTAACGACCGACGGGAGAATTTCTCGCGGCTAAGTCATATCCGTTCATGGCCAAACGCCGGCGATAAAGTCAAAACTTTTTTAAAAAGTTGTCAATTCCGTCGACGGGAAAAATTTTCGCAGCTTAACAGCGGCGCGAAAAGCCAAAGAAATACAAGAAAATGGTTGCCAGATGCGATGGGGGAATTTTTCACACGGCCAAACCATGTCCGCTTACGACCAAACAACTAAGCAAACAGCACCCCTCCCCCCCCCCAAAAAAACTATTTAAAAAGAAAAAAATGTCAGGTCTGACGGGGGAATTTTTCACACGGGCAAACAGCAAAGCGAAAAGCAAAAACTAAAATAAAAAGGTTTTGTCAGGTCCAGCGGGAGAATTTTTCGCGGCCAAACAACGAAGTGAAGAGCCCCCCCCCCACCCCCGTTGTAATGTCCGACGGGGAAATTTTTCACACGGACAAACTGTGCCCGTTCACGACCAAATAACAAAGCGAAAAGCCCAAAAATAAGATAAAAAGAGGTTGTCAGGTCCTATGGGAGAATTTCATACGGCCAAACCATATCCGCTCACCGACAAATACCATTTTCCCGTCTGTAACGTAGGTTTCAAACACCTCCCTTTTGAAAAAACTGAGGTGTTTTTAGGGGGAAAGGGGAATGTTTGGGGGTGTTATCAACACCCCTTTTGCAAACACCCCCTAAATGCTCGTACGTCGTGACACACCGAGGAACGTCTGTCGTTAACACGCAAATGAGACGAAAGTATCTCCTCACCACAGGTGTGCCTCGGGACGACCTGCAACCGAGTTTTCAATATATTCGTGGGGAACATGTTTGATGATGCATGCATGAGTCGTTATTTTGATTGATTACATAAATAACAAAGAAATCAATTACCTATGTGAAAAAAAAAATATGTAGAGATCTAAATTTAATACGACCCAAGTTTTAAATTATATGGCTGTGGTGATTAGTTTTAATGATATAAGGATTAATTTACGCTTGAATGTTGCCCATTAA
>JZLH01S0376873.1:54683-80641 GCA_001188425.1 Eucidaris tribuloides
CAAGATGTTTACAATAGTAAACTGCCTTTAGAATAGAAAAAGAGTGAGAAATTATATCTTGAAGAGGTCTTGTTTAGAATATGGGACGTTTCCTCCTTTCCACTGTCTTATGAAGATAGGAGGTCACTTTCGTCTTCGAGGGGCGTGGTCTTCTTTCTGAGACCCCTTCAGAGGATCATAGTGACATTTTTTGATTGCTGGAAGTCTTTCCAAACCATTAAAACCGTTTTATTGGTAATCTGAAACCGAATTACGATGCTAGTGTTAATTAACACCCCACCCCTACGGGGAGCAAAAAAAGGTTAAATTTATGTCCCATCCCCTCTGTCGTGGGCGCGCTTGCATTTGATAATCTCTCCGCTTTGGAGAAGGAACGAGAAAGTATATTCATTGATTTATTATTAAAAAAATTGTAATTATCCAATGATAAACGGAGTTAGGACATCATTTTAGAAAGACCCCTTCAACGTAAAATGTATGCGTTATATTATATGTTGCAATACTTTTGAGTAGGGAGGGTACTTACATACTGCATGGCGGTTTTGAAAAAATAAATCAAAGTTTTCTATTTGTTTTATTACAGTGTAGGCCCTACGTCACGAGATTTGTTTATTCTTCGTCTCCGCGGGCTATTCACGCATGACTGATCGCCAGTGCGTTAAAAGATTACAACGCGGGGAACAATACACGTATCCTTGCGTGTGGGACCATTCATTCCTCCACAATACCGACGGAATTTACTTTGAATATAACTGTTGACGCGCATTCACGTTTTTGACCCGACCATGCATAACACGTCTCATTATGTTTATTTCACTTGCGTTTTACCTTGTTTCGGTCGACTGTGAATTTACCAAGGGGAAAATTGAAAAAAAAAAATAGTACACATACCCTTAAATATCAAAGCTACCACGAACTTTATGAAATTTAGTATCCCGTTTCCTTAATTAGAGCTGATGTTTCGCTCAAACTAGTTATTAAGATAAAAATAAGACGATGAATACGCAGTGATTAATTTTGTTCTTGGTAACTGACTAGTTCTAACACTTCTTTTGCCTGTACAAGGGTTGTTTTCACGGTCGGGCGGTGTACGCGCGTACAGTAAAAAGGGTATCAAAATCGCCAAAATCAGGAAAAAAGGGGTATACTTTTAAGAAAAGGTTGGCTTGAAGAGGATATCTTTTAAGACTAGAATACTTATATAGGGTATTTTAAAGAAGACTGAATTTAAAAGGGTATATTTTCAGACTTGAATACTTGTTTAGGGTATTCTGAGATCGAATGATAATTACTTGTTTGGGGTCCATTTTGAAAGTCCATGGTGTACAAGTTGTAATGACAGTGCCCCCCCCCCCTCCCCCAGGCATTTTTGCACGCATCGACATAAACTATGTCTATTAAGATTCCATCAATATCACAAAGGCCACTGAGTTTTCAAATAAAGAACAACAATTTATGTTTGAAATATTCATCCATTCTTTATACCCTTAAAATTCCAAGAAAAGGGGTCCTTAAATTGTTCGCAACACCTTTTTGGGAAATGAACAATTTTGACTCAGACATTGTTGAAATAATGAGTTTAGATTGTGTGAATAAAAACCCATTTTATATCCAAATAGTGTTAATACCAAATATACACACCAAATAATGATATCACTATTGTGAAAATAATAATGTAAAATTCAAACAAAAATAATTTTGCTTAGAAATATAGTATGAGTGGTTGCGATCTTTTCTGCATCATTATTGTTTTAGAAACGATTGGAGTGATTCCTAAACTGGGATTGAAGGCATCGTACTATGTTTACAGTTTTAAATAAGATTTGAGCTACACGATTCCCCTTTGCTACCAGTGTCTATGATAAGGTCTAACAATGAACTCCTGAAAAAAATTGCAGTTCAAAATGATCATTAAGTGCTTTGAAAAAGTGAAAATCATTGTTGAGCGACCATTCCAGTTTTCCCCATCTGCCCATAGACTGCTGTTCTGCAGAATTTTCTATCAGCTGAGAAAAATTCATGTGCCAAATTTTATGTGCACATTGTTTTACTAGTAACAGCAAACCTGTCTGAAGTTTTGTGTTCTAGGATGTTTATTTGTCCATCCAAACCCTGTTATGTCAGATAGCAAAGTTCGACATTTTTTTAATGGGGCTTCTACAATGTTATATAGTGTCTTTAGGTATAGAAAAAGGCCGCGTAATGATTACAGTATATTACCTAAGCGTATATTGTATTACATTAAAAAAAAATCAAACGCTAAATTCACTTTATTTTAGAAGGGTTAAGGAGTAACCATACGGTCAAAGGCCACACGGCCTGGGGATACGGGTACCATACGGGCCACGTAGACTCATTGCAGACCGATTAATGTGAGGGCAGTGACATGATTGGGAGAATTAAAAAAAAATGCGTCTAGAACCAAAATGGTTAAAGAAGTAGGCTAACATTGTGCCGGACATTGTGGAGCTTCAATTTTAAAAAAAGTCAAACTTTGATATTTGAGCTACATAGTAGTGTTGAAATGGATGAATAAACATCCTAACATGCAACATTTGGGAAATCATGCTGCCACTGGCAAGATATGCATGAATAAACAATTTCCACTCAGGTGGGGGATAAATAGCCTAGATATACACACAGAAAGTCTATGAAAGGAAATGGGCAGGTGAATCCGGTCAACTTAGAGTGCTTGTAGATTTTCACTTTTTTAAAGCACTAAATCAATGCGAAATACAGTTTGTTCAGGGCTTCATTTTTAGACCTTATCAAAGACATTTAGAGCATGGAGGATTATGTAGCTCACATCGTCTTTTAAACTGTGATCATTGTTAGCCTGTGACTTTAAAACATATACCAGTTTATATACCACCTGGAGTGTATCTCCTGACTAGAAGGATTTGTCTTGAAGCATGAACATATCAGTATTATATTTCTCTCGTGCCCCGAGAGAAATTAATCCCATAGAAAGCTACATAACAAATTAGTCTGTCACTAAGCATATTTATTGTATTTCATATAAAATAAGTCAACTTTTGACTACAAAATGTTCACAGTAGAATCCTTGCATAGTTTACTTGATTCTAGAATAGTTTCTACCCCAAGTTGAGGACTACCCCCAATGTCATTTACCTTTTACTTGTCATATCATCGTCGCGTTACATTTTCCATTCATTGCCTAACTTAACAACGGCAGAGGGCGATATTGAGCATTAGCAATCGCGGACGCAAGCCTGAAATCTAGGAGGCTGGTAGTGTTAAAGGGCAGTTACACGATTGAGAACACTTGAAACAAATCTCAGGAACCAAAATGGCTGGAACGATCTTTACACTACGTAGAGTGTATGTCTAGACGAAGGATTTTTCTCAAATTTGCTTACTTGGGGAGAAACAAGCATGAATATACCACTTCTGAATTAAAGTATGACCCTGAGAAAAATTGAGCCCATGCAAAGCTGTAAAAACGTAATTGCCTGTCATAATTTAATTATATTCTAATTTAGAATATTGTTCGAAAAATAGTAACATTAGACATGGAAATTTTCAAAGCCAAAACCTTAAACAGTGTACTTTACTCAAGACTAATTTGAGAACTGCTTCCAATCATGTTATTTCCGTATATTAGGAATAATCGCAATAAAAAAATCTTCCTAATGAATTGAATCCTATTGAAATCGCAGGAGATGATAGGTTATTCTTAAAACACATGTTTATATCAAACCATGATGTTTTATCTTACTACCAGGCTTAGAACCTGGCACAGATATCACTAAAACCAAAATATCATTGAAAGTGTTAGAACCCTGAATATATCGATTTTTTTCACAAGTTGTAGAAACTGTGCCTACAATAAATACTACAATGAACGCATCAAATAAGCCAGTTCAGAGTTACTGTATACGCCATATTTCGCTTCTACTATTTTCGCGATTTAGTAGTAGATGTCTGCCTCAGATCTTTGAAGAGTGGGACAGATTTTACTGAGGTTTTTGAGAGCAACAATTTCTGTAGTGATGGAAGACGTTATGAATGGTCAATGTTAAGTTTTGTTAAAAGACTATCTGCACTTTTCGGATCTGCATCTCGTGCATAGCCCCATGAATATTTATAATATAACCAACGTGAAGACCTATCTAGTGCTAATCAAATCAATGATGGCACAATAATTAATCTCACGCAGTTGACCTTTATGTGCACATGCGCAAATTGCCTTCTATTTTAATGGATTTCGATCATTATTCAATAGGTCATCATTTTCCTTTCCCGGTGTCCAACACGTCTTGTTTAATTCAGGCGTGCGCCCTCACTGTTACATCCTAGTACACAGGAGTGGACTTTATTTTAGCACTAAAATTTGACAGAGTCTTGAGCAAAAGCTTATTTTGTTGGCCAGAGCTTGTATCCAGAGAAGCTTAAAGGCCAATCACAGTTTTGGCAAACGGTAAACAAATGGAATTCTTTGAAATTATAATTTTAGATAGACCTATATGATCTATCAATGCCCTGAAAATTGCTCGCCCTGAACCCCTCCCCCCTTTTTTTTAATAGAAAAAAAGAATCTATTTTGAGTGTCATCAAAAAGTGTGCGTACTTTTCTATATTTTAATCGTGATTGTAATGTTTGGTGTTTTATTGTGCTGTATAAGAATATTGTAATGTGTATTTTTTCACCCTACAGAGATGTAATTTTTGTTTTACAATTCAATTCTCTGACCTGGGTTATCTATGTTACATCTTTATTTCGTTGTTATATATATTGTGATATCCGATATTTCGATTAATAAAGATGAATAAATAATAATCAAAAGAATGTTGGGGGGAGGGGTACCCGACATTTCCCAGAATGTAGGCCTACATACCGCTACATGTTTTCCTATAATTCAGACATCATAATATGTCACTATAAACGATTTTCGGTGGGTTTGATGCTGTTTTCTGATGTGACTGTAGAATATTTTGTGAATGATTGACGACAAAGTTGTCTGATCGACCAAAACTTTATTTGGGCTTTCAGTAATGAGGGCCTAGGTAATAGTGTCCGTCTTTTAAGTTCAAACCCTGAATTACAAATTACGACGGATGAGGGTTTCTGCCTGCAAACTAGTTAGAACCGAGTGGATTAGACGCCTCTCGTTCCACGATGGAGATTATGTATGTACCAATGACCATATATTATTACCCCAAGTGGCCCAACAAGGTCAACATGCATTCATTTATCCGGGATCGAGGGAGGTTTGATAACCCTATACAGGGTGGCCCAGAAAGAATGCTACACATACGATCGTTAATTTCTTCAACATCATGAACAAAATGCCATTAATTGTTATTTCATTTGTTAGAACATTCTCTTTCCGACAAAATGATGCCGTGATGATTGATTTTTAGCGAGGCGTTTGGATCATAGGGCCATTTCTCTGAGGCAATGTAATTTCCGAAATTTGTTTCTTTCTACACTCCCGCGAACCTGGGAACACCAAAATATTCTCACGTAACAGCGTGCCATAGAATAAGCGGGGAGACAGACGACTGGAATGCCTCGTTTTGATACGGAAGACAATGGTAAGGTATGGCTTACATTGTCATTGCATCTGGATAGTGCAGCCCATTCCATGGCAAGTCGTTACGCGAAGAATATTTCGGTGTCCTGATGATCACTGGAGTTGAAAATGATCAAATTTAGGAAATTACATTGCCTCAGAAAAATAGCCCTAGAATCCAAATGCTTTAATCCAAATCAATGATCATGGTATCATTTTGTTGGAAACAAAATGTTCTAACCCATGAAATAATCACCAATAACATTTTGTGGATGATGTTGAAGAAATTAACGATCGCATGTGTAGCATTCTTTTGGGCCACGCTGTATATAGTTTAAAAATAATTCTTCGTCATTTTGCGAATGATGTCAGCTGTACCGGAATAGGTTAATTTTGTGAATTTGATTTGCATTATTGAGCTGCTATAAACAGAAGATGCCAATACCTCGATTGATTAAATTAGGACATGATCACGATGATATTTAGTGTGGGCCTAACATTATTATCTCTAGACACGCACATGCGGGAGTACATGACTTTTTTTTCTTTATAGAAACTATATAACATTGTGGAAGCCCCATTTAAACAAATTGTCTAACTTTGATTTCTAACAAATATGAAAGTGTTTGAATGGACAAATAGACAAATAAACACCCTAGAACACAAGAATTTAATGTTGTCATTAGAAAACCGTGGCGGATAAAAATCGGCACATGATTATTGTCAGCCGACGAAAATTCAAGAACACAGCAGTTTGTAGGTGAAAACTGGAATGGTCGCTCAATGATTTTCATTTCTTAAAACCACTTAGTGACCGTCTTCAACTGCAATTTTTCAGGGCTTCATTTTTGGACCTTATTAGATACTCCAGTAGCGTGGGGAATCATGAAGCACATATGTTTTTAACTATAAACAGTGAATGATACCTTTAATGTCACAGTTAGGTGTGACATATTAATTATGAGTGACGACACCACTATGGGAAGTAAATGATATTGTAAGATAAGATGCTAACCTAGCATTTTTTTTTTTGTAATATCATCGTTATGGTTAATTTTAGTTGATCATTATTAGTCAGTCAATTTAGGTGTTACGCATTCGTGATTGTGTTTTGACTATGTAGCTTGCCAGTTATCGAAAGTCTAGCACTATGGCTATTTCATCACAAGTTGGCGCTGTTGCCTTTCGCTTACCAAGGCGGCACTGTCGCTTACCTCTCAATCATCAATTTCGATTCGTCGCGTAGCTTTGCCAACCACATCCAAGCTGACCCAGCGCTAGCTGTTGGAAAGAATGTGATACGCAATGTGAAACACATTGTAAACACAATGTGAAGTCTCTTCACGGTGTTAAATTCGAGCGTATTAACATTTTCAATCATCAATTCACAGTGTGGAACAGAACATAACTATGTGAACACTCTGTGAAAAAACCTCACCACAGCGTGAAATCATCTTCACACTGTTAGATTCGGGCGTTTTCACATAGACGACTATGTGAACACACTGTGGGACACTGTGTTCTTTCCATCAGGGGAATTCCCTTCAAATTCACTAATACTTGCCATCTGTTGAACTCAAATCAATGCCTCCTAAATTATTGATGAATTTCAATTTAAAGTGACACAGAATTATGTGATATAAGAAGCATTTTTTATGGTATGATTATTCGGCTCAGCAGTGCATCATAACTGTTTACTTTAGTGTCTTTATTTCTTTCTTTCTTTTTTTTCTTCTTCTTGCTCTCAAGTAGCACCCTAACAATGTCCGTATTGCCTTTAATTGAACAAAATCTTATTCAGAACCCTTCGTTTCTTTAATATAAATTTATGACATGACATTGTAATGATTGAAATATAGTATTATACGTACTTGTGTCTCTGGGAAGTTTCATCTCCTCGTTATTTGTCTCACAATGCTTATTCACAAAGTTTCATAATACCGTACATTTGGCCCTATATAACCGAAAACATAATATTCCTGTTTAAACTGTATCACTATACCCACTTTATGCAAATCATTGAATCAATTCTGTTACATTTGATGCTCATGCTGTAATTTAAATTCCAACTTCAAAATGATTCAGAATATTGTCTTATTGTTAGTTTTGGAATTATGTGCCGATCATTAAATTGCGTGTGTGTGTGTGTGTGTGTGTGTGTGTGTGTGTGTGTGTGTGTGTGTGTGTGTGTGTGTGTGTGTGTGTGTGTGTGTGTGTGTGTGTGTGTGTGTGTGTGTGTGTGTGTGTGTGTGTGTGTGTGTGTGTGTGTGTGTGTGTGTGTGTGTGTGTGTGTGTGTGTGTGTGTGTGTGTGTGTGTGTGTGTGTGTGTGTGTGTGTGTGTGTGTGTGTGTGTGTGTGTGTGTGTGTGTGTGTGTGTGTGTTTTTTTGGGGGGGGGATTGTGTTAATATTTTGAATTTGTTTCATTTGTACTTATGTCAAATTGTAAAGATATGAACTATTTTGTTATACCCTGCCATGAGCACAAACTGCTCGGGTCCTGGGAAATGTATTACATCTTTATTGTGATTCATAAATCTGAATAAAGACGATTGAATATAAAATATAATATTTTGGAATTTTGTATCTGGATTCTGAATAAAGACCAAAAATTCTGGAAAAAAAATCACGAGCTGTGTTAAACTTCCATCCAACTAAGACTCCTAAAGCGACCAAAAGTGTGATGACATGACAATCCATTTGTAGTCAGCGATTGAAAGCATTTTTCTTTCTGGAACGATGTATATTGAAAGCAGTTTACCTGCAACTTGTATAAGTATCAAAATAATTATCTAAAAGCTGAAATGAAATGGTTTTGATATCGAATGCTTCATTCGATTCACACTAATCAATAATTGATGGTATAAAATGTCAAAATTTGATCAACTATAGATTATCCACAGAAAATACAAAACTGCACATTACACACACACACACACACACACACACACACGCACGCACACACACACACACACACACACACACACACACACACACACACACACACACACACACACACACACACACACACACACACACACACACACACACACACACACACACCACCACCACCACACACACACACACACACACACACACACACACACACACACACACACACACACACACACACACACACACACACACACACACACACACAATGTGTTCTTTGAAGTAGATATACATCATTGAGTTTATTGATAGAATATTACCTGGGTAAAATTTGTATTTCATGCATCACCTCAGCATAGGTGATACATGTATATTCTCCTGGTGTTAGCTGGTCTGGCGGAACATTGCTTCATTGTTGTGTGACATTTTTATCAAACTGTCAAACGTCTGTTGAACTCATTTCCTAAATTATTTTGTTTGTCCTCTTCAAGAACAGCGATATATGGTTCAATAATCCAAGTATGTACACGTTTGAGTAATATTCTATATCCCTGTGACTCTTAGTAAATCTGTTCACGATCTCCTGGCTTAAGTGGACTGTACACACATGTGAAGAGTGATATCCATTGACGTGTCGGAATTCAATCTTGGTCCAGGGTTGCCAGTTTGGCGTTTTTAATGCCAAAAACACCAAATTTGGCGTTATTTTTATGTCGTTTAGCATTGAAGAATTTAAAGTGCACGCAACAGCTTTTGTGTGTTTTTGGCAATTTACAATGGGATACCTAAAAATCATTATAAAACCCGATTTTCAGAGGATTTTCAGTAAAATAGGTGCCACAGTGGTCCACAAGTAGTGGTGTGCATGTACTTCACGTGTAAAATCTGGCTGCGCGTAAACTGCAATACTCACATTTTTCGGCTGCGGTAGAGGTTTCAAAGGTGTTATCCCGTTATTTCTAATCACATCTAGGCTATGTTGCCCATAAAAATGCATCAAATGCGAATTTGGCGTTTTTTTTCACTGAATTTGGCATGTGATTGGCGTTTTGAGAATCGGAATTCTGTCTAAGTCCAATATTTACCCCTCGTGTCTTTTCACAGACGACGGTTTACCTGCACCGGTCCTCTCTGCTTGCAAGTTTCCCTGTGTAGTTGAAGATACTCGGTTATTTAGCGCCCGAAGAGTTTTGAAGAGGGCCCCTTCAAAGCGTGACGGAATTTTAAGTCGCGAGCTCAACTGGACCTAACTATTTGCTAACAACCCGGATATTGGATTACACTTTAAGGGACTCACTCGACATAGATCCGAATTTTACCAGCGTTCATCGAACCATCTTTGACTTGTTCTTCTTCCTCTACTTCTTTTTTATTCTGTTGCTACCACTTCTACTATTGCCACCACTACTACTTCTAATATTATTACTGATATAATGATTTATACCACGTGATGTTTCAGTTATAATGAAACGCCAATTCCCATTCTTGAGGGTTTTTTTAAGTCTTAAAGTAACTGATTCCTTAAGTATTGAACACTCAATGATCATTCAATGAACCGTGGAGGTGTGCTGCTGCTACTACTTAGCTCTCCTCCTTGTTTTTATCCATTTATATCATATTTGCTCGAAATTTGTGATATGTGATCTCAGAAGATATCTACTTTGACTTTGCCACCAACCAGAACTGTCCATGAATAGATATTCTGAGGAAATGTGAGTTATTACCCAGGATCATTTTACTTCTTGTGAGGAATCTCTCTCTGGTTATAACAGCCTTAGTTCCTGGCATGTTATTTTTTGAGCTGCTCTACGCTATCAAACTGGTTTTCTGTCTGTAGACTGGCTTTCTTTCAACCACTGAAGCATTTAATGAGCTCCTCCAGATTCCTTTTGTGCAGCTAGTGGTATATTGTTGTCTACTCACCTGAGCTACAAGTTTTAATCCCATTGACTGGTGGATCCTCTCGAACTACTTATTGACACCCCATTGTATTTTCCCGATTGACGTTTCCAACATGGCTGATTCGACTCCTGCTATTACTAGAAGCAAAGAAAAGTCTTCTGCCCTGGTATCAATGGTGATAAAAGACATCTTACTCGACAAGAAGTTTCTTGCAATTGTGGATAGTCACATTGAAAAACGCCACACCAAATTCCAAACTGAAATCGAAAGGCTGGAATCTCGAATCCATGAACTTGAAGTATCAGATGACAAAAAGACGAGGGAAATTCAGGGCCTTGCTAAACAATTAGAGTCGCAACAACAGCTGATTAACAACCTAAATCTACAATTGAACCAACAAGAACAATACTCCCGACGTAATTGCCTCAGATTGTTTGGATTCGAGGAAACTACACGTGAAAACACAGATGATGTAGTCGTCAATCTGGCAACCGAGACGCTCGGCGTTGAAGTGACCAAAGATGACATTGATAGGAGCCACCGACTTGGACCCAAACCTGAATCTGCCACCGGAAAGCCACGACCAATAATCGTCAAATTTAAATCGTACCGCAAGCGCCAAGTGGTAATCTCGAATCGTCGCAAACTTGCTGGAACAAGGAAAT
This sequence comes from Eucidaris tribuloides, assembly GCA_001188425.1. NCBI lineage: Eukaryota > Metazoa > Echinodermata > Echinoidea > Cidaroida > Cidaridae > Eucidaris > Eucidaris tribuloides. Next base: position 65,678 of record JZLH01S0376873.1, read on the forward strand.
CAATCCAAGAGGACCTTACTAAGGCAAACCAAAGTCTTCTCAAAGCCACTCGTGACTGTCATAAAGTCAAATCTGCATGGACAAGAGATGGACGCATATATGCTCTGATCAACACACACAATGGGGAAGTGAATAAACATATCGCAAGTAGAGAAGCATTGAGTAAATTATGATCTATGTGAACAGAATGCTTCTGGTTGGTGCCAACCGTTTTGGACATTTTGAACTCACCTTTTTTACGGATGCTTAACATGTTATCCTTCTGAATCTGTTGTTACTTCTTGTATATGTAAGTATTTATTACTTTCGTATTGCCTGTTAATTTTTTTCCACTATTTAACTTAGGTTCTTGTTGTATGTGTGTCTTATTGTGTTTATACATTTTGTATAAACTGTACCCGTAAGGTGGATAACAGCTTTGATTTATTTTTTCTTTTTGATCTGATTAAGTAAACATTAGTTTCATTATACGTGCAGTTAGTTTTGTCTATTCTATTTCTTTCCGTATTTTATTGTAATTGTATGTATTGTGTTAATTGTAATTGCGAGGTGGAAAATAGCTATCAAACTTTGTTTGTAATCTTGTTAATTGTCCGTCGTGTTGCAAAACTGAACTACCCGAGAATGATTCTGCAAATTCAATTTGCGTATCGTGTACTGAAACGTTATTTCCATTTAGTGATTTAGATAGTATCGAATTTTATGAATTATTTAATGGAAAACCTTCTACATTTAATGTTACCCAGTTGAACAATTTATTTAATATTTCACAAAATGTGTTTGATCAATGTCTTTTAAATGATGATATGAATTTTGGCATAAATGAATCTATACATTGTAAATACTACCTTGAAGATGAATTTATCTCTGACTTTGGATGTTGTAATGATAATAATTTCAGTATTTTGCATTTTAATGCTCGTAGCTTACACAAAAACTTTAATGCAATTTCAGACTTTATAAGTACTCTTTCATTTAACTTCTCAATTTATGGTTTTTCAGAAACCTGGATCCAGTCCCATACGCCAATATTGTATCATATTAATGGTTACTCATTTCTACACTCTGACCGACCCTATGGTAGAGGGGGTGGGGTTGGTCTTCTAATAGCAAATCATGTAAATTTTAAGATTAGGAAAGACATAGTACCTCCATTGAGTGATTATGAATCTCTCTTATTGAAATTACTGTTCCAAATAGTAAAAATATTATAGTTGGTATTATATATAGAAAACCTCAATCAAATTTAAACAATTTTACACATTCTTTTGTTAATGTTATTGATAAATTAAATATTGAAAATAAGAAAGTATACATCATGGGTGATTTTAATATAGACCTTCTAAAGTATTGTAATACCCATGTAAATGAATTCCTCAGTCACATACAAATGCGTTCTTTTCTACCACTAATTGATAAACCAACAAGGGTTACCACACATTCTTTTTCTATCATTGATAATATTTTTACTAATAACTTTGATTCCAATATTTCTTCAGGTGTATTTTTCAATATTTCTGATCATTATCCAATTTTTCAGGTTACACTGAACCAATTTCATAAAAAACAGAGCTCATCATATAGTATAGGTGAAATAAATGATAATACCATCAATTCCCTCTGTATTGATTTATATAATACCAACTGGCATGATGTTTTGAACTCTTCAGACCCTGAAATAGGATACAATAATTTTGTTGACAAATTTTTAACTTTTTACAACAAAAATCTTTTGATAAAAACTAAAAATAGAAATAACAGAATTAAAAAGCCTTGGATTACCTCTGAACTACTACGAAAAATCGAAAATAAAAATAAATTATTCAAAAAATATTGCTTAAAACCAACAGTTAATAACAGGAATACTTACAAATTGTTCCGAAATCAACTTAACCGTCAAATTAGACATGCTCGGAAATGGTATTATATGAATCAATTTAATAGCAATAAAGGCAACATGAAAAAGACCTGGAACATCATCAATCAATTATTGTGTAAATCTCGTAAAATATTACCTTCATATATATGCGTGAATGATATTGATATTTATGATCCCAAAGTGATAGCTAATCATTTCAATGACTTTTTTTTGTGAACATTGGACCATCAATACGTAATTTAATATCTGTAAATAATAATTTAGATCATGTTCATTTCTTACCAAGACCGTTTGTAAAATCTGTATACTTTAAACCTGTAACTGAAAACGAAATCTTAAATATCGTGAAGAATTTTAAAAGTTCATCCAGCAGTGGCGTTGATGAAATTAATCCTTGTGTTGTAAAAAAGATTATATATTACATACTTGAACCTTTAAATAGTATTTTCAATGCCTCATTAAATACTGGTATAGTCCCTTCAAAATTAAAAGTAGCCAAAATAATTCCAGTATACAAAAACAATGATCGCCATAATGTCTCCAATTATAGGCCAATATCTATTCTCCCTTTCTTCTCTAAAATCTTAGAAAAAATTGTATATAATCGTTTGTATTCTTTTATTGATTCAAATAATCTTTTGAACCCTTGTCAGTATGGTTTCCGTAAAAATGTATCAACAGAAATGGCCCTCATTGACTTACATGACTATATTATTTCTTCTTTAAAGAAAAAGTTACATACTGTAGGAGTCTTTCTTGACCTAAGCAAAGCTTTTGACTCTATAGACCATGATATCCTACTTAACAAATTGCAATATTACGGGGTAAGGGGATTACCATTCAAATGGTTTCAAAATTACTTATCTAATCGGTCACAATATGTATCATTCAATAATGTTTCATCTAATTCAAATAATATTACATGTGGTGTCCCCCAGGGTTCAATATTAGGGCCACTTCTGTTTTTACTATTTATTAATGATTTACCCAATTGTTCCAATGTATTAAAATGTGTAATATTTGCTGATGACACTAATATTCTCTTTTCAACCAATGATATTTTCTCAATACCTGATTTATTAAATATACAACTTCTAAATGTGTCTAATTGGTTTAATTCTAACAAGTTATTAATTAATATTGAAAAATCTAATTACATGTATTTCCGTAACAAACAGAATCATGTATCAATGAATTGTCTAAATAATATATTATTAAAAATTAATGATGTTGATATAAAACGTGTTAATGTTACAAAATTTCTTGGAGTTTTAATAGACGAGCATTTATCTTGGCTAAATCACATTATATATATATGTAACAAATTATCAAAGAATATTGGAGTCATCAGTAAATTGCGCCATATCGTACCTAAACCAGTTCTTATCACATTATACAATACTCTGATTTTACCATACCTTATGTACTGTAATGCTGTCTGGGCAAATACCCATCCTACCAAACTCCAACACATATTTCGACTACAGAAAAGAATGGTAAGAATTTGCACTTTTTCAGACCCACTTGCCCATTCAAAACCTTTGTTTGAAAATTTAAGAATACTTAATGTCTGTCTACCAATTGAATAAATATAATATTGCAATATTACTACATAAGCATTCAAAAAATCTTCTTCCCAACACCCTTTCCAACCTGATTATTCAAAATAAATCTGTTCATAGTGATAATACTAGAAATCAACTCAAATACCACTTATGGGGATGTAATAAAACATATGTTTCATTCTCTTTTAAGTACACAGCCCCTGTTATTTGGAATTTCCTCCCTAATGAGATTGTTTCCTGCTTATCTTTAAATACTTTTAAGAAAAACTTAAGCATTTCTTGTTATCTCAATCTTAAATAACCCTCCATTCCACCCTCCTCTTTGTCCCGTTTGGTTTGTTGTTCTTGTTGTAAATGTATTTGTCATAGGTTATATGTTGTTTGCATTTAAGGCTTAGTTTACTGATATATTTTTGTATGCAATTTTCCGTGATTACTGTTCTATAATTAGGGTAACTGTCTCGACAGAACCTATACTGGTTTTATTACAATTACCCTGATTCATTTATGGCGTTTTCAATTGTGTTTTTAAATTCTAATCAGTCTAAGTCAACTATTATGTTTTTTCTTCGTGAACGATGTTTTGATGATTGTACTTTTTTTTTTGTTCTTAATGTAATATGAATGTTGTCCTTTTATTGTACATAATGGAATCGAATAAAACTTGAACTTGAACTTGAACTTGAACTTGCATAAAAACGAAGAAAGGAACTTAATTTATTTTCTTTGATTGTCTTGTTTTGATTGTTTGTGTAAGTGTGTGGTGTGGTGTGTTGTGTATGTGTGTGTAAAAGTGTGAGTGTGAGTGTGTATGCTGTGTGTTGTGTGTGTGTGTGTGGTGTGTGTGTGTGTGTGTGTGTGTGTGTGTGTGTGTGTGTGTGTGTGATGCACTCACCAGATGATTTCTTATTGAGGGGTCAACTCCAAATCTTAATGTGCTAAAATCAACATAAATCTTCGTAGAGGGCTTTCTAGTTGGGTGAGAAAAAAATCAACCCACAGTAATATCGTATGTTTTGTATGTCGACCCCACTTTCATATCAGTCCCCAGTGTTAATAATGTGGGTAAAATATTGTGGCATTAACCTCAATATGCAAAATAAACTTACCAACTTTCTACCAACTTTCATCCCATAGTGTACCACACTACGCACCACACACACAAAACCCCACAATTACAAACACACACCGCACAGAGACACACAGACACACACACACACAGACACAACACACACACACACACACACACACACACACACACACACACACACACACACACACACACACACACACACACACACACACAACACGCGCGCGCGCGATGTTACATACACTCATAACCTCACAATGAGCTGGTGTTGGTATGTGTACTTCAGATAAATTAATGTGTGTATTAAGTTGTATTTCATTAAAAATAAAATTAAGACTAACTTTATCGACTTTTTTGTCGTCTGCAGTACACTTACAGGCGTGTTTGAGCAACAGTCCCGTATGGTAACGGAGATTATTGTAACGTGACCCAAGGTGTTGGTCCAGTGAATTTTCGGCATCAAAAGCATCACGTAGAACTTCCGGGCTCTTGTTTTAGCGAAAAAGAAACTGTGTGAGGTTTCAAAGAATGCTATAAGGTAGGCGCAGAACGTGAGAGACGAATAAATCGAATTCAGGTTACTACAATCTACGGTAGATATGAACACCTTTGAAAGAACGCGGAGTCCGTTGGTATTTACTGTAGAGTATCTATCTGTGCCTAAGTAATGATAGATTAAAAAATGACATTCAATATTAAACATGATCGCTGAAGTAATTCTTTGAGTCAAACCGACCAAACATCTTGGTCATTTTGAAAATTTGCAGCATTTTTGGTCGAACATTACTTGCTCATTTCAACTTCATTGTGAATAAACATACTATCGGTCATTTACTAGAATGTGTAGTAAGAGTTACCTAATGGACACAGTGTATTTATATTACCTGTGTATGGTGAGTGTGCGCTTGTGGATGTATGTCATGTTTTGAATAGTAATGTTTACAAGTCGGTAGTGCACTCGTGTGTTTCAATGGCTTTTACATGCTGTTTTTAAAGGCCCACTGTCAATGCTCAACTTAACCACAGAGAGGATATCAACTAGTCCTGGAATACAGGCACATATTCAGGAACATGCACTATTGCAATGCCATAGTGTACAGATTTTGGCAGGAAATCATTTTGTTTTCATACTGCCATGACTGTTTCCATTGCATTATGGGTGTCATTAGTGCACCTTTTTCATAATTTTAGTCAAAAGAGGTCGTTTTCCATTCTGTCATGACAGTGGGCCTTTAACGTTTCATGCCAGAAGTTGCATATAAAAAGAAAAGGTGACAATTTCTTCACTTCCCGCCATTCTGTTGGACGAAATTTGTTGTTAGCCTGTCTTTACTGAGATATGGTTAACATGTTGTGGTGCACAATCACATTTCTATCAGTATAATGGATCAATGTTCAACCGTTTTGAGCTCTTCAACACTAACGCGATTCAACGCGAACGATATTTGTGAGCTTGAAATTACTTTTTTTCTATGAAACATGCATAGTGCATGAAAAATACATGAACCACCATAAATATTGTGCTATGGAATATAACTTAAATTTACCAGACGACTGAAACATTTGGATCGATCACAATGTTTATCAAAGATTTATAAGATGTCGCCGTGAACGACCGGTCATCTTATGTTTATTTTGTCACCTATTTCCGTATTACTCGCCATCTAGTCTGAAGAGAAACTGGGAATGCCATTACCATTAAATTAAAATTAGTTTGCCGTTGGCAGATATGCCAGTTTTTGTCGCTTTTAACAATATGAACTTCACTGTTATAATATGAATCTATATCTAAATATCAAAAGAGCTATTACACCGTATGGCATCTGACGGAAATGTTTGTATCATTCAACTGTCACCAATGTTTTAAATAATTGCTGTCTATTCTGAATTCTAAATTGCCGGTGGTGAGCTGTCCTTACGTACTTTTAAAAGAAGATGTAACCGGCAACTAACAGGAATAAGTTAAGAAATAAAATGACATTGTGTGTATTGCAAGAATTAATGGTACATGGTGATAAAAAAGCCGAAATAAGGGGTACTATGTGACACTTACCCTCATCAAGGCCCTATCAATAAGTTAATTACTGTTAATATTAAGACTTTGCTAAATTTTTCATAGAAGAAAATCGCAAAAAGACGCAACAGGGGATGAGCTTATCGATTTAAAAAGTGCATACTTTACTGCAGCGCGAACACACGCCGAGCGGCATGCATGGGTCACGTTGGGTCAGCTCAAGGCAAGCGCACGTGCGATCTGTTTGGTTGGCAAGAACCACCCAAAATCTTTCTTATATTATGTTAGTTGCTTGGTAAATCTTCCTTTAAAAGGAATACATAGTGACTCGGAAAGACAGATCTGCTCGTAGGAAATATACGTCAGTACTTTTTCTTTTATTAATTCGGTATCAAATTGCTCCAAACAAGAGCTATTTTTTAAAATCTTTTTAGACACTGTTTTATTAGAGTTTATAAAGTAATAATATTGCATCACGCGTGCAATAGAGCTAAAATAATACAATACCAGCTGCAGTTCTAACTGCAGAAATGGGTATGAAGAATATGAAGAAAAGGTAGAAGAAAAGGAAGAAAGAAGAAACGATCCCCCCCCCCAAAAAAAGGTAGAACGAATAAAAAAAAAAGAAAGGAAAGATGGGCATTTGAGAAATCTACACTTGGGGTATGGTCATAGATCGGTAGTTTAAAAGCAAGGTTTGTGGTTTGAAAAGTGTGAATTTAATCTGAAATTGCTAAAAATAGTATGTAAAAAGTGTGTTTTCAAAATTTGATTTAAAGGAAACCAGAGACTTTTCTATTTGGAGGGACACGTAGATTCCAGGAAGTATCTACGTTGATTATATCAACTTAACCGAACAACCTGTTCTTCAAATGTCAAGTTACCGCAACCAACTGAAATGGATATGAGCTGGTGTGGCAGTGCATGACCGCATGACACGCGACTGGGTATTGAGCCATTCCTTTAATCTTCCAAATGATTAAAGTACGGAAATCGATGACAAGACATTTTCTTGATAGGAAGAAGAATCTTTTCGGATTGAACATCTTACCTGATAAACAGTTCAAGAAATGCTTTCTCTTGATCATAACAACGAGTTAAAACTGAACGGAAAATTCTAAGTCAGTATGTCAAAGATTTTTCACAGAAGGATCTTGCGGTACAAATGTAAATTATTTTGTTGGCCCTCTTCTTTGTGAACTCTTGCGTTATTATGTTGCATTATTTTGCTAGGTTTTTTTTTATATAAACCCCAAACCTTACTTTTTACTGTTCACAATAAGAAACCCAACATGCCCAAGTATATAAAAGTGTTCAACGTAGAAAAAAGGAACTAAGATGTGTCAAACTGCTCTTCATGAATTCAGCATTAACAGGATCTATTCGTCACGACCTTTTGTGTGATTAAGGAGTACAACAACAATAGCAACAACAACAACAACAGAAGTTGCGAAAGTTAATATAAACTCGTAATGGTGATAGTAGTAGTAGTAGCAGTATTTGTTAATGGAGACGTTTGGGGGTCCGAATGTATCTTTCCTGGCACTTGCTCCTTAAGTATGCTGAAACTACACCGATGCTATAATCTTTTATTCATTTTGTATTTATTTAATTTTTATTGCAACTTGAAAAATTGTATCTTACATACAAATATACAACTATTACATTGAAATGTAGAAATTACAACATTAATCATTAAAGACAATGTAACTAAAAGCAATGCGTATACATAAAAATATTAACAATACTAGCAGACAATGTGAGAATAATACAAAACACACCCCCCAAAACTTAACTTATTTGTGAAGAATAGGAGAAGCAAGAAGATAGAAAGAAAGAAGGAAGCGGAAAGTTGAAAAGATAGTAATAGGGAATGAGGGAGAAGGTGATAAGAGTGAGAAAAGTATAAAATATAATATCAGGGAAGAGGACAAAGAAAAGAAGAGAAGAAATGAAAAGACCAAGAGAAGAACAAAATGTTTGAATATTGCATTTTCAGTAATAATAATGTATGGCTGTATAGAATAAACCAAAATACATTAGAATCGTGATAGGTGTATGAGACCATGATTAATTGCAAAAGCAACTTTGTTATATAATTGATTCGAGAATAATTCATTACACTATAATGAATAATTTTAATTCACACGAATCAACATTATTATCAACATCAATAGTTTTACTTTTCAAAGAGTATCAGGACAATCTTCAGTGGTCCGTACTATAAATCTTTTAAATTGGCAAATCATATTTACCATGTGATGGATTCTCTCAGGGAAATGTTCCCCAAATTCATACTAATAAGCTTCTGCAGGCCTGGTGGTTTCGTTTTATTTTGTCAGAGAAACAAAACCTCTCCTGACCAGTAATCGTTTACCTAATAATTTGCGAGTAAGTTGCCCATCTTCAGCTTACGCTATGTCACTTTGTACACGTATACCTGATCAAGAATGGCAGTAAACATACCATTAAATGTAGGCCGTCCATTGTCCAAGAAGGGTATTAACCTGAAATTTCCAATCACGGTGGGGAAGGCTAATGCATAACTGGGGATCGCTGGGGTATCTTTGAAAGGTGTGCACGGGGACTCGTTATTATTAAACACGTGAATACAGTCACGCCGTACATATCTTTATTTTTTATAACCCTTTACTTAGTTTGAAACGTTCCTTTTGGCTAGATGCCTTGCAAGACGAACTTACGAATGGAAGCCTGCGTCCCTTAAGTGATTCTCATGTTACATCGTTATGTGAAGTGTTGGCGGACGTGAACGAGGAAAAAGGTCGAAGTTTCACTGGTGTAAATGACGAAGAGGGCGAATGCGACCAAGACAATAAACAAGTTCACTGACAGAGGAATGAACGGTGGAAAAGTGATGACGGTGAAGGAAGAGATGCACGGGGGGGGGGCGGGGGCAGGGGGCAGGTGGGGAGGGGCGGCGGCGCTCCTACTTTTTCAAAGTAAATGAACATATACGGGGATTTTACTCTTACTTTGAAATTTCGCCCCCCCCCTCCCCTTTGGCCTTGTAACATTTTTTTTTTTTTTTGGCGCGGCAAAAAAATGGTTTCGAGTCGTACCGGACCCTTTGCCCCCTGCTTGTCGGATGCTATTTGGCTTGTAATGTGGCAGGAAAAAAAGGTGGGCAAAAATCATGTGGTCGTCATCTGCCCCACCCCCCCCCCCGACTTGTCGGATGCTGTTTGGCTTGTAATTTAGCAGGTAAAAATGGTTTGGTCGTCGTCGGCCCCCTGCTTTCTGCTTGTCGGATGTTGTTTGACTTGTAATGTAATTTGGCAGGTAAAAACAGTTGGCGAACAAATATGGTTTGGTCGTCGTCGGGCCCATGCCCCCCGCTTGTCGAATGCTGTTTGCCTTGTAATTTGGCTAGTAAACAAAATAATTTTTTGGGCAAAACTTTCCCAAATTAGAATTTGTTTGAATAATTCCACACCAAATACCCCCTCACATTCAGACGTTTTTATAATTCACGACAGCTGAAAAACGACCTTGTTTTGAGAATTGAATAGGATGTCCTTGTTTTGTGTTTCAAACAGTGATTTATCAACCTAGTGTTTGTTTACGATTGTATCCAAGTATGCCCGTGCTTGTTCGTAGGTATAAGTGTGCGTGTGCGTGAATGTGTGTTAAAGGTAATGTTTATGCAAAATATTAAAGTAGGATATAGTAATACATGGTTACTGTGAAGAGTGATTTGACGATAAATGATAAGTTATGGTGTTTATTTCGTCTTATCAAGTCGGCTATAAACAAGTGAATTTTGTTATTTTTTGGTATTCGTTTCGTTTGTTTTTATTACGATATAAAAATGAGATCATAATGCTTCATCTCATCATTTCTCCTTGGGGTCTATATCTTATCAAGCTGGCCTTTAATTTGACAACTTTACTTTCCTAATGTGATTATACTCTGTTTTTGTGTATTCTTTTTATTACACTATGCTATTTTTCTCATAATCATTTAAAAGGGTACTTCATAAGTCGTAATAGAAAAAGGATTCCTAAACATTGATTCATATACTGTACATATTTTGCTGGTTACGGCATAACCATCCAACATTTTGAATGCTTGGGTGTTTATTTATCATGTTTTTTTTTTTAATTCAAATACTCTCTTGCAGATTAGTTATCAAACTATAGCAGTTTTAATTTGGGCTTTGTCAACATGGTCAATGTTAAACAGTGTCTTTAAAGTAAAACATATCAACACACAAAAGTCAGTCAGGCAGCAGCACACCAAAAATCCCTTCCTTTTATTCAGATTTTATGCATGCGTGAACATGCCATGCATATCTAATGAGCTGACACGTATTATTTCAAACCCAAAATAAACCTTGAAAATAAGATTCATTTTTGTAATATAATATATGATTTTAAAGACAATATTTAAAACTTTCCAGCTATATATTTTATTTTGATATTTATGTTTTTTTACAAATGTGTAAATCAAGGTTGAAATATGATCTCAAAAACAAAATATTACTGAATTTTTGAACAGTTGAAAGTCTAGTTAAATATCCTTGCGTCCTGCCAATTTTTATATCAGTGTAAAAAACATCACTTCAGCTTTCTTTCTATGTTATTTGTTTTGCTATTCATGTTTTAACACAGTCAGGAACAAGCAAAATGCAACATTAGTACATATTTTTTTGTAGAGGAAAATATGAGAAAGAATTTCGTTGGATGCTGGGATTTTGTGCTAAACTGTGATTGACCAGAGATAATACAAACCAATCTTACACAACAAACATCTGGCAACAGGTGCTTATCAAGGTCACCACAGCGGGTGGTCTTGTTTTGAATTACCCGCCACTGGTGTGGAGCCAGCCAATCACAGACCTGGAATGCAGAAATCCATGGCCATATTTTGCATTGTTGTGATATTTTGCTTGTCCCTGACTGTGTTAAAGCAGTTAAAGCATAAATAGCAAAACAAATGACATAAAAAGAAAGCTGAATAGATGCTCCTTGCAATGATACAAAAATTGGCAGGATGCAAGGATATTTAGCCAACATTTGAGCTTGATGAAGAGAAAAGAAAAAAAATTGAATAACCTTTTTGACTTTAAGTTTTAAAATTTAATCATGTGTTACTAAAAATCCTCTAAAAATTGGGTTTCATAATGATTTTTAGATATACTTTTTTAAAATTCCCAAGAACGCCAAAAAGCCGTTTGGTGAGCAATTTAAATTCTTCAATGCCAAACAACGTCAAAAAAACGCCAAATTTGGTGCGTTTGGCATTAAAAACGCCAGACTGGCAACCCTGAAGTGAATTCTCTGTGTATAGTGATGCCACACGGAAGAGTATGATTTTAACCAAAAAATATGCGATGGCTTTGATAAATTGCAAAATGAGGTAGAGATTCATATCTTGGGCATGTTGGGATGAAACCTTCCTATCGGCTACGATTACAATCGTGATAGAACTTGTTCGATTCGGAGGCGTACTGGCGCACTTTTTCGCCGTATGAAATAGAGAGGATATCGTGTGATAAGGTATCTCAAGGTGTCAGTGCGGCGACTTTAGTTTCCCTCGCTTTAGCCTCCAAGCTCCCTTAATTTCCTTGCGCAAACGCCGCATTGTTGCACATGTCCGGTCCCTCTTACCTTTCATCCAGGATAACACCTATCGAACCGAAGACGTGTTCTTCGAAGGTTTCGTTGACGTTCCTCATTACTGATTAACCAAGCGACATTGTATTCTACTTTAAAGCACAGTGAAATGATTGGGAGAAAAAATGCCTTTAGAACCAACCTGGTGAAAAGATATACCAAATATACACCAGCTGGAGTGGATTTCCTAGCTGGAGGGATTTGTCTTGATTTTGTTTACTTAAGGAGAATTATGCATGAACAGGCTGGAAGTTTAATTTTCTCGAGGCTCTAGAAAATTAAATCCCATAGATAGCTACACTATACAGATTTGTCTGTCACAAGGCATATTCATGAAAGTTATTTAGAAATGAGTGAACTTTTGACTACAAAATTTTCTCCGTAGAATACTTGCATAGTTCACACGATTCTAAATTTTACTAAAAGTTGATTACTACCCGCAATCATATCATTTACCTTTAAAGTAGGCTATTACTGGGGAACTTCAATTTGAAAAAAGTCAAACTTTGATATCTGAGCTCAATAGCAGTGTTTAAATGGGCAAATAAACACCCTAGAATACAAAAATTTGAAAATATATGCTGCCACTGGCTAAATATGCATAAATAAGCAATTTCCACTCCAGTGGAGGATAAAATAGCCTGGATCTACACATAGTAAGTCTATGGAAGGAAATCGGAAGCCGAATCCGGTCAACTTGAATGCTTGTAGATTTTCAACTTTTTAAGGCACTAAATCATTATTTTGAAATACAATTTTTTTCAGGGCTTCATTTTTAGACCTTATCAAAGACACTTAGAGCATGGAGGAATATGTAGCTCGCATTTGTTTAACTGAAGTCATTGTTAGCATGTGGCTTTAAGGTGTTCGCTCAACGCGAATAATGGAATACGTTGGATATTTGTGCCAAGTTTTGAGCAGGCGCTAAGAAAAACACTGTATTTTGAATAGTTTAAAAACAATCGTAACACGTTCCACCTTAGTGTCTAGTATTTCAGTGATAAGTTTACGAATATTTTCTCCTGAGAATGATCTGAAGCCAGTATTTACCTGAACTGGAAATCTAATACTCCGCGTCCAGTGTGTCCACATTCGCTAGTGCGAGCTGACTGCACATATTGCATCACAATTTCCTTTTAGGAACATAACAGTCTATGTGGCAGAAAGGTAAATAACGCATCTCGCTATACAGCGTGTATAAAAAAAGTAGACACTCAGAAAAAAAATTATTACGCAAATATTTCATGATCTAGAGATTATTTTTTGATATTAATATTTTACCTTGGACCTAGGCTATCTGATGACACTATTGGTATTGAAAGTATTTCACGCATGAGTGAGCACAGGCCACTGTTGTCCAATAGGTCAAAAATGCATTTGCGCACAGAAGTGTGTTCTTATGGTCAATGTTTAATGCCTCACAGACCAGTGCTGCAGAAGCTCTCACCTGATGTGCACAAGGATTGAATCCTCAGCATGCTTAGAGAAGATGTAATATCTATTTTGTGGCAAAAAAGACAAAAATGAAGCTATGATTCAGAAGTACCCCCCTAAAAAAGGAGAAAATGTCATGTTTGCAAGATGAACTGTGAACTGAAGAAAATGGCCTTTATTTTGTTTTGAAGGGGTAGAGTTGGTTGTATCTGAATCATTGCTTGATTTTTGCTACATTCTAATCAAATCAGCATGCTCAGAAGAAGCAGCTTATATCAATTCTGTGACAGAGAAAGAACAAAATAAAAGCAATTCAGATACAATTTCACCCCACCAACCCCATTGAAAAAGAAGAAAAATGCACATATTTTTTAAATCACGTTACATTGTGCAAACATGATATTATTTTCTTTTTATGGGTATATCCTGAAATCAGTGACTTCTTTTTGTCCTTTTATTGTCACAAAATTGATGTTGTCTTCTCTGAGCATGCTGAGGATTCAATCCACTTGATGCACTCAGATGAGAGCTCTGCAGCACGGTCTGTAGAGGCATTAAACATTGATTATAAAACACAATTCTCTGTGGCGCAATGCATGTTTGGCCGATCGCACAAAAGCGGGTTGTGCTCACTCATGCGTGAAATACTTTCAATGCCAACAATGTCATCAGATAGCTTAGGTCCAAAGTAAAATATTCATATCAAAAAATAATCTCAAAATCACGAAAACAATTTTTAATATTTTTTTTCTAAGTGTCTACTTTTTTTTGATACACGTAGGATTTTGAGGGATTTTGAAAAAAAAAAATCATGTTTATCTTCATTTCATTTCATGGCTTGACAAATGTAATTTGTAAATGTAAGTAGCATCACAATTTCCTTTTAGGAGCATAACAGTCTATAATGCAGAGAAGTAAACAACGCATCTTGGTATATTTTGGGGGATTTTGGACAATATCAGTTTTTTTATGTAATTTCATCGCTTGACAGTATCGCTTGATCTATGTAGAGGCCTTAAAGATCAGTGACATGATTTGTAGAAATAAAAGAAAATGCCTTTAGAACCAAATTGGTTTAAAGATATACCAAATAATACACCAGCTGGAGGGGATCTCCTGACTGAAAGGATTTGTTTTGAGTTTGTTTTCTTAAGGAGAATCAAGCATAAATAGGCCAGCAGTTTGATTCTCTCGAGGCTCGAGAGAATCAAACTCCATAGAAAGCTACACTACATTACTAGGCATATTGATAGAAGTTATTTTAAAATGAGGCAACTTTTGACTACAAAATTTTCACAGTAGAATCCTTATATAGTTTATTTGATTCTAGAATAGTTTCACTCCAA
>JZLH01S0376873.1:96000-106583 GCA_001188425.1 Eucidaris tribuloides
AGATTGTAGTTGTTCACCACGTGAATTCTCGAAAGTATTATATTTCCGGTAGGATGAAATTATCTATTGTTATTATTGCTTTGTCATCATTTTGGATGACAGGGCCTAGAAAAGCGAATTAGTCACTGTTACCCTCTAGCATCCATATGGATATGTGACCACAACACTGGGTTTCCACCTTTCTCTTTTCGATGAAGGGCGTGGGTTTTTACGTGCTGAGGTGTTTTGGTCTCAACTTGGGACCTCCCGCTTTACGTCCAATCCGAGGGACGGGGTAATGGGGAAAACGTGTCAACCCGTCACGGCCCGGTGTGGATTCGAACCACGGTCGAAACCGAAGTCTTATCCACTGAGCCATGACGCCTCCCCTAACACTCTTCTTATTATCAAATTCTCATGACTTAATGTTTATGTTAATGGACTTTATGACGTCATTATTCAACTAGAGTTGTCCCGTTAAATACGCGAGCTTGAGCGAGAAACTATAGTTGTTACTCACGTTATCAGTGGCGTAAGGAGTCAACTCATTCGGGGGTCAGACACGAATGATCCTACGCAACAAATGAGGTCATTCATTCGGGGGTCGGTAATGAACATGCACACACATGTTCATTACCCATCACCACACGATACCCTGATAAAGTCGCGCACACCAAAGCTAAGGAAAGTGCAAACTTTCAGAACTAATATGAAAGTGAGTGGTATTCAGAAATCAACAGTTTTATGATCTTCACATGCTGCGAGATTTTAAATACTTATATTTTCATCCAAAGCATTTTACATTCCATTATGATGTGCTTCTCTATCAGGGTATAGTGGTGACAGGTCACATTAAATTTTGTGGATGCCAAGCCCCCCCCCCCCCCCACATCTGACGCCAATGCACGTTATCATTTCACATTCAGTGCTCAGGTTTAATGCAATAAGAAAAGCAATGGATTTTTGCTTGTTTGAAGAAAGGGTTTTTTTTCATAGCGAAATAAATCGAGCATTGATAATGGTCACTGTAATTAGAAGCGAGAAATATATATATATATTTTTTAAATTTGTTTGGGAATACATTTGTCTGAAAGTTTGATTTATTGTCACAGAAGATTACATGAATGTTAAATTAGTATTTGCTCCGAGTAATCTGGGATCACGCGGACTTGTGGCAGGGGTATATGGGCCTATTCGATTCCAAACTAAGCCATATTTACCCCGGCCAGATTTTAGTAAGAAGAAGTCAAAATTTGGATATGACCGCATTTCCAGGGTGTATATCATATCTGAGATAATTATGTCTGACATCGCCCACCCCACCCCCCCCCCAATATTTCAAATAGTAAAATGATACAATACAATTGAAATGGATCCCATACAAAGCTACACAATGTATGTGTCTGCCACAAGGCATAGTGATGGAAGTTATTTTATAACGAGTCACCTTTTGACTACAGCAATTTTCACAGTAGAATCCTTGCACAGATAACTTGATTCTAGCATATACAGTTTGACCCCAAGCTGAGGACTACACACAATCATGCCATTTACCTTTAAAGTACAATTCAATAATCCTAGTTACTGTTTTTATTTACACAGTACGTTTCGCGTTAAAGTTGACCCGGATGGACAGGGTAAAGACGATCAAGACAGAACGTGAGTCCACATACTTATCCAGAATCTCCTACAGCCTACTTTGTCACACTTTGCCGATCTGACGTACACAAAGGCGTCTCCTGCATATCAAACCTGGCAATGGTGATGCTGACGTTCGAAGTACATTAAAGAATAAAACATTCTCTTCGAAAAGACAGGAGAAAACATAAGTCTTAACAGTGGAATTCAGAATATAAGATGATTAAACTGCTGGAGACCAAATTCGCTGTTGCCCATGGCATTTACTTTGGCACATCATGGCCAGGGCCGTAACGGGGAAGGGGGAGGGGGAGATTCAGGGAGTTCAACCGCCCCCCTTCCAGCGAGCAGGGTCCGCTTAAACAAAACAAAAACCGCTTGAAAATATATTCCTCCTAGACCCTACCCCCCCCCCGTCGCTTCAATTCCACAGAAATGACGGGCGTTTCCAATTTTGACCCCCTCCCTAAGAAATTGTAGTTACAGACCCGGTGGCCCCGATATAGAGAGGGATGTATCGTAGATGTACTTGAAGCGCGACGTGCGTTCGACCGTGCGCTCCATTGATCCTGTCAATACACACGCAGAACGTGAGTGGTGTCACAATTGATAGGTGCCAAGGAGTTCAAGTGCCCTCGGGGCTCTTCAGCGAAGACACTTAAAGGTAGCATTCCTGATCTGCACAGGTGAGAACCGCGTCCGGTCTGCGTGTCAGTTAATATCGGACTAATTACGGTCTAGTCACCGTCGATTGATGCCGAGCCCATCCAAAGCAGCAGATACTGAAACGATGTTGAGTTCCACTGACTCAAGTCCCTGGTGAGGATAGGGGTAAATCCTCCGTTTAGAGGGAGGTGAATGACATATACGAAGATTCCGACTTTTCGACGGACATAGTTAAAGGCGTTGATTAACATTGTGAAGATACATTTTTAATGATTGTAAAAATAATATTTAGATTAGGGAATCGCATTTGCAACCCTCCCATAACACAGCAATATATTATTCATGCCCTTAGGCTATTGATAAAGGACTTGGCTGTGAAATATAAAGATCAGAATTTACGTAGATTTTGGAAAAAAAGTGCAAAAGCCAATAATTGCGTAGTGTATGTTCCAGGCACACTGTTCCAAAGCTCACTTAGGTATATCATGGACCTACAACCTCCATGGGTATATCGGGCTTATTATAGTACTTAGACGGTTGTGCTGACATGTGTCATCTACGTGTACACCTATTGCACTACATGTAATGAATGGCACTGTCCATGGAGGAAGAGACTTGATGTACATGTACTGTCTAAAATAGACTAGTACTACCAGTAGAATATTTGTCACGCGAGACCAAAAATCAATTTGAAGTTAAACGTTTACAATAATTCCACTAAACCTGAATTTCTAGCTCCTACACTTTGCTGAAGGTTCTTAAATAGCATTTTTTTTTTTACCAATGTATTTGCACGATGTTAAATTTTAAGTATGCAAAAGAGACATCCGGCCTTTAAAGGCAGCATTCCTGATATGCACAGGTGAGAACAGCGTCCGGTTTGCCTGTCGGTTAGCATGGTTAGTATCGGACTAATTACGGCCTAGTCACCGATTGATGGCGAGCCCATCCAAAACAGCAGATACTGAAACGATGTAGAGTTCCACCGACGTAAATCCCGGGTGGGGGTGGGGGATTGGGGTATATCCCTCATTTACATGGTTGTGAGTGACACGTAGAAAATATTTCACTTTTCGACGAATAATAGTTAAATGCATTTGACTGTTAATATTGCGGAAAACCCATTATTGTCAAACACTTAAATTTAACGTTAAACACCTTAAAACTTTAGGCCGTTATGATTTCACCATAAAATTGAATAAAGACACAGAGTAATTGTCACTTAAATTAATGTCATGAGAAAATATTTCTACATCACAGCAGTGTAGAAGATAGCAGGTATGGTGGCTAATAAATATCTATTAAGTACATAACGATCGCTTAGAACTCCAATTTTATCATGGATTCCTTTTTAGACCATAGCAGATTCACTAATCGTATGAAGGACAATGTAGCTCCGATTTTTTTAAGTGGAAACATTATTACATGTTGCCCTGACGTGTTGAAAAGTTGATGATGATTTTGGTCAAATTGAATTTGAGACTCTTATTTTATTCAATGCTAAATTTTCTCATCAGACATGTTTAGATTCAGCATGCTATCATACGCGTTTCTAGACATCGGTTTTATTTACCATGAATTTTTGCAACCAAGGATTTTAACACTAAAAATCCCCTTCCCACACCCCAAAAAACAGAATTGCAACATAATATAACAACAGACCGAAAGACGCATTAGCATTAGCTTTAATGATCCGTTACTACGTACGCTACGTTGCGAATTTAAATAGTATTTAAGGGCAGATAAAGGGTTCAGAAGGAAAATGTATAGACGTCGGCCCCAAAGAATACAGGTATGTATACAGCAAAAACACCGCTGTCAAAAATTAACAAACCTGATATTAATGGAGGGCAACACAGTTGTGCGTTAGAATTACACCGCCAGTTTGGCCCCGGGTTTGGCCCTAACAACTGAACAATAACGAGTCTGAAAATAATCGGCAAAGTGGTAAAATAACAACATTAGGTGTTAGAATAATACTGAACATTCAACACCAGTGTGGGATTTGTGGTGTGTCCCGTATTAACACCGGGTTATTAATGTTCACTCCAACGTTTTTATAAGAATAGAACTGTCCAACATTCAATAAAATTGTTTGAGCGTTATTAGAAATCATGTAGTGTTGAAAAGGGATGTTTTAAAATGGAAGTATCTGAGCAACTGCTGGATGTTACACCTGTGTTTATGATTTATCATGTTATGTTTTGTTTTGTTTTTGGTTCTAAACTAATCAGTGTATTTGAATTAACATGTTTAACTTTTTTAGAATATCGTATGCCTACCGGGAATCTACCATCTCCATGAAATATGTGATTTTGAAACGGTTTAGTAAGTAT
The DNA here is from genome assembly GCA_001188425.1 of Eucidaris tribuloides. NCBI lineage: Eukaryota > Metazoa > Echinodermata > Echinoidea > Cidaroida > Cidaridae > Eucidaris > Eucidaris tribuloides. Next base: position 100,620 of record JZLH01S0376873.1, read on the forward strand.
TTCAGAAAAAAAGTCCGTCGAATATGTCCAGTATCATATTTGGTTTTTACCTATAATAAAACTTTTAGTAGATACTTACTCTCTATGTAAATAATGTTGTTTATTTCCAATCCGATGTGATAGAAAAAATATTGTTATAAAGCTCGACTATATAACAAACAGATAAAAATGGAAGCTATTACATGAATTAATGATTATGACCACTTTTTTTTCAAAACAGCATGATTAACCTCTCTTAAATTGATGTCACGTAGACTCACATTAGCGAACCTCTATTACTTAATTTGCCTAAAAAGCAAATTAACCTAGATTTCGAAGCAATTCCAGATTTCAATAGCGTGGGGTAATAAGTGTTTGAAAACACTTCAATGAGATATCATCCATTATCTCACGTTGCATCCTCCTATCTCCTCTTTCCATCTATATCTGTCCATAACACTTTGAAGGTGTGCTTACATAATCATCCACTGAATTGTCTGAATATGCCAGCTGCAACATTACAGCCATAGGTTAAAGAGAATACACAGTACTGGTTGATGATGGAAAATCTTTCATCAAAATTTCACATTTCATTATTTTCCAGGTGAGAGTAAATTATATTTGCATTATAATTTGGGACTAATTCACTTCATATGCAATAAAAAGTTGATGGATTGGCAGTTTGAGTACCCGACTGAGTGCACTCCATTGCTGCAGTGTGTATGGCAACAATTAACATAGTCCCATATATTGATTTCTGTGTTAGTACTTGTCAGCAGCGGTGATTTGTGTAGCAGATATGTCCATAACGAAGTGTTCTGTTATTTTCAACTATACTCTCTCCGGCACTGCAGTAACATTTTTAGAATACCATCTGTTCACAGAAGGTTTGAAAGCAGCTGATATTAAAATGATGTTGTTCTGCAAGCAAGCAACCAGTACTGTGCATTCTCTTTATAATGACCACATTTTTTGTTAATGTGAACTACATAATCCTCCATGCTCCAATTGTCTTTGATAAGGTCTAAAAAATAAGCCCTGAAAAAATTGTATTTTGAAATTATGATTTAGTGCTTTAAAAATGTGAAAATCTATAAGCACCCAAATTTATCAGATTCACCTGTCCATTTCCTCTCATATAGACTCTGTGTGCAGATCTAGGCTATTTTATCCTCCACCTGAATGCAAATTGCTTATTCACGCATATCTTGCCAGTGGTGGCATAACTTTCCATTTTTTGGTATTCAATTTAAACACTAGTATATAACTCAGATATCAAAGTTTGACTTTTTTTTTTTAATTGAAGTTCCACAATGTTAGCCTATTACTTTAAAGGTGTGCCTACATAATCATCCACAGAATATGCCAGCTGCAACGTTAATTTTACGGCATAGCTACGGTGGGGGGGCTGGGCGCAATGTGCCCCCCACACAAATTTCGTGTGCCTCCCAGGTGCTACCCCCTACAAAAAAATATTACCGTGAAAATTTTTGACCTGGGATTTGGAGAAAAAAAGAGAACAATTTGGCCTGGGATTTCGAAAAAAAAATTGTTCGTTACTACCAACCCCCCTCCCCCCTCCACACCCCGCTGAGGGATTTTTCGGCAATTGGCGTGACCGGGAAAAATTTGGGGCCTTGGATTTAGGGGAAAATTTTATCAATACTTACCCCCTCCAACTCCCTCCCCTGCTGAGCGAGTTTTCGACGACTGGCGTGACCGGAAAAATAAATTGGACCTGGGATTTGGTGCCCCCTACAAAATTTCAAGGCCCCCCCCCTCCCCAATGCCCCCCTGCTGAAAAAATCCTAGCTACGCCACTGCGTAGCAGGGCTGCTTTCAGTGGGATTCAATTGGGAGTTCCCTTACGTGGGAGGGAAGCAGAGTAAGGGTGTTGCTGGGGGCAAGAGACACTCTGTGTCAATGTGTGCCACAGTGATGTTAGACTTTTGACAAAACCCTTTCCCTGTATATACGGGCGAGCGAAGGAAGCTCAGCCGAGCGCACAGCGCGAGGGCCTTTTGAGATCTGCTTCGAATTCTTATGTAAGACCTTTGAATTACCGAATTTTGCTACCCGATTTTGGTAGCAAAAATCAACCAATCAGCGTGTCTCTCTACTTGATCCTACGATATGTAATCATACTGGGACCATGTGCACACAGACTGTTGCTGTAACACGAAACGATCTGGAAACGTTCACTTTTTCATTAGGTGAAATGATTCTTACACGTAGATTTTTTGCACGCCAAATTGGACCTTATTTAACCAAACATGCTTCAACTTCTGTGTTCAAACAAGAACGTGTACTAATTTGGTGTTTGATGGTATAATTTTGTAGTTAACAGCACTGAAGGAATTTCTTTCAAACCACCGAATAGTTGACCAGCCCAAGACAGAGGAGTGTAGCGCGCAATTTCATTGGTTGATTCAAACAGAGATCGGTCGTTCCTGAGGTCATGAATAATAATTACTTTTCGGATGCGAAGCAGATCTCAAAAGGCCCTCACGCTGTCGCGTTCGGCTGACAGCGAGAGAGCCTTGTCAAAAGGCTACAGTGATGTTTCACCACACCATCAACATTTTGGAGGATGTGGGAGTTCTTGCCCCAGGGCTCCCCACGGCTGCGTCATTTTTGTTTTCGGATCAACCCTCGGGGTATTACTTTCCTTCGACTTTTCTGTCTTTAGACGATTTGCAAATTGAGATGTTTTTATTAGCGATTCATCTGCCGCTGTGCAATTGAATTACATGTATTTCTTCGATGAAAACAATGATGAAACATTCATGTTATACGAGTGGGCGCGTTGTCAATCGATAAAAATTCACATTATGCAGCATGTTCGTTTTCTGTGGCATGTTACTCACGAAATATCACTTAACGGACTGTTTTCACGTCAGCTCTGTCATTCAACTTGTATGTATTTCATTAAACGGCATCTTGTTGCGATACAGTACCCCGAAATCAGGACACAAAACTTTTAAAATAATGAAGTATCAAAGAGATTGCTAAAGATCACTCGCCATGTTCACATCCGTATACGATAAACACTCTCCGTCATGATGGTCTTTTATCAGCGTTAACCAGTCGCAAAGCTCCTCGCCTTTCGATATGTTTATACTCTAATTACGTCAGAAGCCGGAAAGCATTCCGATTTGTAGCTGCCAGAACACGGACGCCTGTCGGAGAGGCTTCGATTTGGCTTTTTTCTCGTCGCTCATGCAGTGTACCGCCGAGCACGCGCTCTGAATGGACGCATTTTAATGACTGGGCTCGCTCGCTGCATTGGGTATTACTTGGTTAGTGGCTAACTGCACTGATTTCGGCACAAAACTAAGGTATTTTGCTTGTTTTCTTGTAATTCTTTATATCGTGTTGTGATGTGCTTTTGGGGGAATTTGTTATTTTGTCTATGATTTTGTGTTCTGGTCGTTAAATCTTCAAGTCGCATCTCATTTTACCCAGGTTTGCATTTGAGACTCATCACAGTGATACACTTACGAAGTCAAAAAATCAAAAGCCGCAAAAAAGTTGATAAATAAAATTATGTTTTTCGAGAGCAGTAATATTTGACATAAGATAGTTAAAAATATCTTACATGGAATATTTTTGTTAGTCGTCATTTTTTTTTTTTTGGGGGGGGGGGGTAACTTCATATTTCACGACTTCATGCAGTATTTTTTGATAACGGTTCACATTTACATTTTACCCTCAGAACAATGTAATGTTTCCTATAAGACAAGAGTTGGTGATTGTTTGCATATTTGTGTGTGACTACCTTGCCAACTTTCATGAATGTATAAACGATAGGTGTTCGTAGCATAATGGATTTCCAGCCCTTTTGATATCTTTTTTTTTCATTCTCTCATCCACTTGTTTCTTTCTTTGTAAATCATTTGGAAACACAGTCGCAAGTGTTGCAATTAACTCTTAACATGCCAGAGGATTTAAACCTTTATGGACTTCATGTCTACAAGTTTTATTTGGTGCAGATCTGCGACTTCGGCACGTTAAGAGTTAAGATACATCTTTTCCTCCCACAAAATGTTTACCCATCTTTTCAAAACAACCAATACAACACCGGAGGCTGCTTATTGTAACTGCATACAAAATGGCAAAATTATGCTGCAACAGTTTGTTTCAGTTAATGGTTTTGTTTGCATCAGTTTTGGTTTTTATTACTTAAGGATTCCTTCTTCGTTTACACCATCCAACATCAAATATCATTTCGGTTGTGCAGAAATTGAATATTTACAGTAAGAACTGTTTCAAAAAGTCGTGTGTATTTTTTTCATCTGTTCGCATTAACACTCTTATTCGAAATATGCATTGTTCCCAAAGTTCAAAGCATTTTTAAAGTCTTTGTAGCAAAGCTTACATAGAATTACTAACTTATGGAATAATTTTAAAACGTAACAGAGGAATTGCACACATTTGACGGGGTCTGTGCAATTATAATGCTAACCAACACTTTAAAAAAATGTTATGTACATTTTTATTATCTATCACTACTGTTTTATACCCTAATAAAATTGCAAACAGAAAATCAAACGCTTAGTAGGTCAAATAAGGTAGGTATATTCTTTTTCTAAAAAAAAAAAACAGGGCTTTTAAGCAGCGAAACAGTGCTAACCCACACAGTTGTATATGACAGTCCTTATGGCAGGAAGAGGTACGTAAAAAAAGAAACCTGCACAACTTTACTCCTAATAGACCCCATTTTGCAAAATACATAATGCATTGAGATAATTATGTGCCTTTGTCATACTTATTGTAGGCTGCATTATATTCCTGATTATGCCGGCAGAAGTAATCCAAACAATGAATTTTGATGATGATGATGATGATGATGTGTGTGTGTGTGTGTGTGTGTGTGTGTTGTGACATAATACTATATTCATCTATTTTAAAGAGGAGTACATTTTTTTAGCAAGTCATACAACGTGGATATGAAATAAACTTAGCTGGTAAAAGAAAGAAATTCATCAGATTTGTAAGCATTAATTTCAGATTAGTAAGTATTTATTTCATAATATATAATAAGTCGACGTATAGCAGATTTTACAGTAGTTTTATTTTACCTTTGTACCAGTGGGTTAGCATTTCATTGATGAAATTTATTTTAAAAGAGCCAAATTTTGTGTTGGCTTTTTGTGGAAATTTATGATTAACCTTTTTAGCGCTAATGTTGCATCTGTCCACATACGTATGATTAAATTGAACAATCGTAATACTTTTTTCATTCAGCTTTGTACAGGAAAAAAATAGCTACAGTGCTTGAGTAACTTTTCTACAAATAAAAACATTTTTAATACTGAAATATAAGGAAAGCAAAAGTAAAAGAAAACATGAGAATTTTCATTATTATTCCCTCAGAATTAATTCAACGTGTAAAGAGTTAAACGCATCCCAAGTATCTATTTCATTTGAAAAATTAAACGTTGTGTGACTAATACATTTTGATGAATGGCAAAATTACCTCGGGGATTTTGCACGCATTACTTTCAGAAGCATTATAAATGCTAAATCATCATATTTTACGATGACGTGAAATTTACGACTTCATCTTAAATTTTGTTCCCCACATTCATAAAAAAGGTCATCTATGACGTTAACTTTTTTTTGACTAAATTTTAAGACACCTGACCATAGACAGGGATTTATGGTTTATTTGTTTGTATGTTTTTTTTTTTCAAAAGCAATTATTTCAAAATGACAAACAAACGATAACACTATATAAAGTCGCACGACCAAAAGGTGAGGAAAGTGCCAAATATCTAATTATGATAAAAAAGACAAAAGTGAGGCGTCCTAAAAAAATCAAAAGTTTTAAGACCTTCACATGTTGGGAAAGTTTGAATAATTATATTTTTCACCCAAAGTATTGTTCTTTCTATGTTTTTGTTTTCAACTATGCGCGACTTTATCCTAAGTAAAAATACTAAAATTGAGCTTATACGGATTTGAATACCGGCCAGATACCCT